>APFE031129064.1:211375-236167 GCA_000404065.3 Pinus taeda
AAAAATATAAGAAATTTAGCCAGCTCATATTGATCATCAATTAGGCTTGACCAAACATCTCTTCTAAAGAAATTCAACAATTCCAATTTAATAATCTTATCGGCCTCTCTTTATACTTTTTGAAACAATTTTTAGTAATATTAAATTTGGATATAACCGAAAAGTTAACCATTACCTCGAAATAACACATCACACCAAATTAAACTCTCACAAAAATTAACTTTCTTTAATAGAGAATAACCATTACCTCAAAATAACACATCACTCTAGGTTGAACTCTCATAAAAATTAACTTTTTTTAATTGAGAAAAACTCTTTTACACTATTAAGTCCAACATTATTTAAGGAGAAAATAACACCAAAAACGAATAGGAACACATTTAAAATACCCGCTCTTCTCGTTGCAGCTAAATAAGGGTTCAACCCCCAAATTTTCACATTGAAATTTTAATCATTGATAATAACTAAAGTATCTAACAATGTTCCAAAAGCCCTGTGACACTATTAAATTCAACTTCTTCTTTTTTTTTTAACTACATGGTGAATCGGTAATTGCCAATTTTAAAAATATGCAGTGTGACACCTATTAAACCCAACTTATTTTTTCCAAACGCACGGTGCGGTCCAAACTGGCAAAACTGTCCATGGGTATCGTGTGACACTATTAAATCCAACTTCTTCTTATTTCTTTAACTACATGGTGAATCGGTAACTGCCAATTTTAAGAATATGCAGTGTGACACCTATTAAATCAAACTTATTTTTTCCAAACGCAGGGTGCGGTCCAAATTGGCAAAACTGTCCATGGGTATTGTGGAAACTTGTGTTGCTGTAACATATCCAAAGTTTCGAGCAGGTATGGATTTTGACGGGTAAATATTAAAAACCTCAAATGAATTTTACTTTCATTCAAACTGATAAATTTAATTTTAAATATAAATTCTATAATTAAAAACCTTAAACCAAGCTTTCAGACAAAGATGGACGTTGAGGAAGGATATGTTTAGTAATAAAGCTAGTAGATTAGCCATATATATGTGTTTTAGTTAAAAAAAAAAAAAAAACACTGAGTTTTTAAAGCCCTTATATTAAATTATGATTTTAAGTTTAGTTTAACAAGTTAGATGTTTTAGGGCTATGGTTTATGAAGAATTCAACCAACTATATGATTCACGAAAAACTATAACTTATATGTACATTGATTTTTTTAAATATGTAGTCTTTAAGTGCGACTTTTTTGGAGTTTGTAGTGGATTTCTTACATGAATTTTGATTTGTGTTGTTTAAAA
Organism: Pinus taeda; assembly: GCA_000404065.3. NCBI lineage: Eukaryota > Viridiplantae > Streptophyta > Pinopsida > Pinales > Pinaceae > Pinus > Pinus taeda. Next base: position 212,665 of record APFE031129064.1, read on the forward strand.
TGCATATAAAGATTCAACACCCTTGAAAACCTCTACGAAACTTCAATTGTGAAGATTTCACCTTTCTCGCAGGAATTTGGTTAAAACACTTGTGGTAAAATCTTGATTTCAGTGGAGATTTACCATGAGCAATCTTGGATAATTTTATCGGGAGAGAGCGACCACGGCGACAAGAGCGCCTTCTCCGGGACCAACCAGCTTTCAACACTAGTAGAGGCCATCAATGGACAGCTGCTGCTGGCTCAAGAGTTCATCCATTGGGCGACTTCCATTGCTCTCCCAAGTATACGCATGAGGATATTGCAACTGTTCTCCACGTTTTCTTGAGCTCGTGGAACATGCATGCATGATTATTGTAGGCTGGACACATGGCTGCCTACATGCTTTACTCCCCTATGTTTTGAAATCCCTTAAATCCTCTGTTCTTTCTCCTGTGAGCCGTTTCGGCTTTTCGTCTGTCGTCCCTTCTGCCTTGGATGGGGGGTTCATGTTCGAATGCTCTTTTGCTCTCGATAGTATAATTTCCACTCTGCATATTGATGGAGATCACTGATATCCTTCGCTCAATGATCTTCTGGTGTTTAAATCTTGCTTTATAATGCTCTGTTTATGAAGATTTCTGGTGCTCTTGTTCGCGGTGGTCGTTTCACGGTAAATGTTAGTACATTACTATCTTACCTCCCATGTTTCTGAATACAATTTAGTTTCGTTCCCTGGTGTTTTCCTTATGTCGGGTAATATTTAGTATGTAGGCTCGCTTTCTGGTTATCTGAGTATAGAAATCTGTTTTCATGACTTTCCTTTCTGGGTAGCTTTTCCTCTGGAGTGTCTGTTAAGATGCTTAAGGATCTTTTCCAAAAATTCAAAAAGATTATAGTTCTTTACAAGCCATGCAAAGATGTTAGGTTTAGGGTAGGCGAATGGTGGTGCGTCCTTGAGATTTACTGCTGTTGTTTTTCTTGTAGCGAATCCCCATCTCTTTAGCCTGGCTTCTCGGAAGTCTCAGCTTTGATTCCTCATAGTTTCCTGGATTAGAACTATCCTCTTTCCTTAACTGCCAGAATTTTTCCAGTTCCAATGGTCGGTTTCTGAAAATTCAAATTCAAATCGGTTTTAGGATTTGAAAGATCATCCTTTTCTGACTAGACATGCCATTGCATTTATGCCATCTCCTTGAAATATCCTCTTTATGGTTGAATTGGTAGCCTACTAACACCATCCCAAAGCTATTTTCTGATCTCTTCAGCTGATCTCACCTGAACAAGTACTTGCTTTAAATTCCGTGGGTACATCTCCGTCGTCCTTCTCATTCTCTCGACCTTTCTATAATCCTACTGTGGTGTCAGAACAACTTTTTTCTATCTCCTTTTTTCTCAAGGCATTTATATGCTCTACTCACACCCCTACGTCATACGTCTCAGAATTGTAATGTTCCTGCACTCTAATGCTTTGATTTATTGTCCTAAATCTTGCTGATCCCAAGGAAGGTTTTTATGGCTGCGTATGGAGGGTGAGTCCGACTCAGCTGCCACTGAGGCTATCATCAGGGCCACCATGGAGGTGAACAGGCATGGGAAAGTTCCACCTCATGCGGAGGTTGGCAAGGAACTTTGGACGAGGTGGCTATTAAGCCGTCCCATCAAAGGGGTGAAAGGAAACAACACCTATCCCATAAAGGAGGCAAGGCGGATCAAAAGACCCCGTGCGACCACTACAATAAGTCGCACAACCCTGTTAAGACTACTGCCCCGCCTTCTGCAATCAAGCTTGATAATATACATCTTATAGAAAGGATTGAAAGCCTCCAAAACCTCGCCCTTATAGGTAGATGGAATTTCCCCTTGCTGAATGATGCAGACATGAGAAAATGGATTGCTATCCACTGGAAGCCTGTAATCGGTTACACTCCTGTGATTTCTAACCTTATGAAAGAATGGTACTATTTTCACTTTCTTGCTGCTGGAGATGCTGAACCCATTCTCAAGGGGCCATGGGTGTTTAGAAGAAGCTTCCTCGCTCTTTACAGGTGGTATCTTGGTTTCGACTCGTTGAAAACTACCCCGTCCAACAACCTAATATGGGTAAAGCTTCCTAATCTTCCCCTAGAACTATGGTCTAAGGAAACCCTCGAGGAGATAGGAAACACCATTGGCAGATTCATCTATGTGCACCCTTGGTGTTTGGGTGAAAAGGATAAAAGAATCTCCTGGATCCTCATAGAAAAATCCTACAGGGGAGGTTATCCTGAACACATTGAAATTGCCTTGAGGGACCAGCTAATCAAGCAACGACTGGATTTCTGGGGCATTCCATTCCGGTGTGCTGCATGCAACAAAATAGGCCATTTGATCAAAAGTTTCCCCCAGCATAAGCGCATTATCAACAGGTTTCTTCGACAAAAGGAGAGTAGAGTTTTCTCCTCAACCAGCTTATCTTCCACAGAGTTTTTGGATAATAACCTTCCCTGGTCTCCTATAAATCCCCGAGTCTCTTCACAGGACCCTCCCTTATTTTCGAGGCCTGGCAACCCTACAAATTTCGAAGAACCCCTGCAAAATGGTCCTTCGGCTTTTCAATGCCACCCCATCCCGGAACCAGGAAATGCCGAAGTTGTTCCTTCCCCTGCTGCCTTGATTGTAAAGGATTTCTCCTTCGGATCGATCCCCATCCCTATATCATCCACCCCCCCTTCGCCTGACAAAGCCCTCATTTCCCAAATAAAAGGGAAGGGCCCATGTCCGTTTGTTACTCCTATAAATTCCCCCTCTTCATCCCCAATTAACCAGACTGATAATGACTTGGATCTCCTTCTAAGAAGAAAATCTCTTGAATTAGAGCCTTTAACCATTCATAAGCCCAGGAACCAGGTTTTTCCTCTCATTAGCCTAGACTTGGAAAAAAATATAACTATCAGGAAAAAGACTCGTGGGGGTAGTAGGCACTTTAGAGGTAGAATTATTGTCATTGAAAGTGGGTTAGGAACCTCTCATTGATTGAAGTTCCTATATATGGTATGCTGGATTCACAGCCTCTTAGAGGAAATGTGGTTGGCGAATCCTCCAAATGACTCTTATCGTCTCCATGACTATTAGGGGCCTCGACATTGACCCCAAATTTCTAACGCTGAGAAACTTTTTCTACTCTTCTAGACCAGGATTAATACTTATTCAAGAAACAATGCACACCTGCAAGGCAACTATTTCCTACTTCAGGAAGATGTTACCAGCATGGTATATGGTAGCTACAGAGGCTAATGGGCTATCAGGAGGCTTAGCAACTCTCTGGGACCCCACTCGAATCAGGGCTAAAGCTTACAAATGCTTTGCAGGGATCATCATCTCCACTACCATCAGGTGCAATAATTTCCCTATAAATGTTCTAAATATTTATGCGCCTTATAAAAACAGAGTTCCGTTCTGGGGGAAATTTTTCTCCTCAGAAATTTTTGATATAGATCATTTGATAATTGCAGGAGACTTAAACTTTACATTGAACTCTGATGAATGCTGGGGACATTGTAGGAATATGGACTCTCTTGCAGATAGCATTAAGCTCGAACTCCTTAACAAGAACTTGGTGGATGTCGTCCCTAGGGAAATGAAGCCGACATGGATGAATGGCAGAACTGATAAGGCTTACATCGCCAAAAGGATCGATCGATTCCTAGTGCATATCAGTATTATAGACAATTTGGGAACGCCTCATTCATCAGTGGAGAATGTATTAGTGTCCGATCATAGACCAATTGTGCTATCCTGGCCGGTGAAAGGCATCAAAAAGGGATTCCCGTTCAAATTCAATCGCTCTTTCCTTTAGGATCCAGCCTTCAATGTTCTCATCGAAAACACATGGAAGGAATTGTCTGCTAATGCAACACTCCCCCCTTTCCTCACTTTTCGTGATAAGATGTCTGCTATGAGGAATATTGTTAAGAATTGGGAAGCGGGAAAAAAGGAAAAAGATAAAAAGGAGTTGCTGTCTATCCAACATGAACAGGACTCCATTCTGAAAGAAGCAAATGCAAATTCCCTCTCTTTCTCCATGAAACATCGCATCCGTGAACTTGAAGGGAAAAAATTCGAGTTATTAAAGCAAGAGGAATCCTTTTGGCGGCTTAAAAGCAGGGCAACATGGCTTCAAGAAGGGGACAAGAATACGAAGTTTTTTCACAAGTTTGCAAGTGCAAGACGTGACAAAAACACCATATGGAAAATTACGGATGATAATGGAGTCTCTTTTGTAACTCAGCAAGACATTTCTAGGGAGGTTGTAAACTATTTTAAGAACCAATACAGCAAAATGAGCAATGTTGCCTTCCAGGATATTCTGTGGGGTATTGAACTGGTCCACCAAATGTTTGATGAAAATGAAAATGAGGTGCTGTTTCATCCAGTAACAGAAGAAGAGCTTCTTCGAATCCTGAAGTCTTTTGAGAAAGATAAGAGTCCTGGGCCGGATGGCTGGACCATTGAATTCCTCACTCATAGCATGATATCCTAAGGATGGTGGAAGTGTCGAGGATGTCTCGCAACATTCATCATTTTACTTCTTCAACTCTGATCGCTCTTATCCCAAAAAAAGCGGATTCTGTTTCGTTTAAAGACCATAGACCGATTTCTCTGTGTGATATATCTTTCAAGATTATCACAAAGATTATTTCTGAAAGAATTAAAGGAATTATAGCTATCTATTTAGCAAAGGATCAATATGCTTTCCTGAAAGGTCGGAACATCCTCAATGTTGTTGCCAATGCACAAGAATGCCTCTCTTCCTTGTCTGCTCAACAAACTCTAGCAGCCATCATGAAAATAGATTTGCAGAAGGAATTCGACTGTGTAGATTGGGGTTTCATGGAATGTCTGCTCACAAAGATCGGTCTCAAGTCAAAAAACTTCCGATGGATAATGGCATGTATTGAGAATGTGAACTATGCGGTTATTGTTAACGGGTTTCCCACTCACTTTTTTCAAGCCGAGAGAGGCCTGCGACAGGGATGTCCTCTCTCACCTCTTTTGTTCATCCTGGCCATGAATTCTCTAGGTATCCATATCAACAAAGCGGTGGCCGAAGATAGATGTAAATCCATAGAGATATGTAGGCACATTTTCTGTTCACACAACCTCTTTGTAGACGATGTTCTCCTATTTGCAATGCTCTATAGATCTTCGTGGATCTGTTTCAAAGATATTCTGGACATATTTCAAAGAGCTTCCAGACTCTTTATAAACAAAGCAAAATCTCTGCTATATCATAATGATGTTGACTTGGATATGGTGGACTAGATTTCTCAGCTCTTTGGTATTGAATCCATATCGCTCAAGCACGACCTCAAATACCTTGGCTTCCACCTTAAAGCAAATGGTTACTCCAAACTCAACTGGCTCTGGTTGACAGAAAGATTTTTCAAAAAAATATCTGTATGGGAATACAGGAGCTTACCCTTGGCAGGTAGGGTCACACTTTCACCAGTTGTTCTTTTGCAGATGGCGATTTACTGGGCACATCTTTTCTTCCTTCCGGTAAGCATAATCCAAAAGATGACCTCAATAACGGCAAATTTCATTTGGGGAGGTAGCTCCGATCAGAGGAAGTTTCACCTATCTAAAATGGACAGGATTTCTTTGCCAAAGAATCTAGGGGGCTGGGGTCTAAATGATTTGAGAATTTTTGGCAAGGCACTTTTGTACAAATCGCGCTGCAAAGGGAATTTTGGGGTCGGGCCATGGAGCAAGACTATTCAACAGAAATATTTGAAAGGTAAAGGCCTGGAGTTCTGGTATAGAAAAGGTGCTATTGGAATCAAAAAAGGATCGGCAATATGGCTTAGCTTCAGGAAAGTCGAGAATTTTTTTTTGTCAAAACTTAGATGGAGGATCCACTCTGGAAACAAGATTTTCATTGGTCTTGATCCTATCGCCTATGGTCACAGCTTCTATCTTCCAGAAGATCTTTTATTTTCCCTACACACAATCAGTGTTTTCACCTGGGACAAACTCATCTTGGATTGGTTGGGCCTTTCCCCCATTTGGAAGACCGCTTTTGACATTGGTCTGTTGGCTAAATATTCTTCTACATGGAATGCGGTCATTGCTTCTTTACAGGCATGCAGGATTGTTCGCAGGGGACAAATCGACCATATTATCTGGTTCATGCCAAATGCTTCTGCACCAGTCAGAGTTAAAGACATATACTCCGATCTCATCTGCGCAAAGGCTTCGAGCTCTGCCTTTATATTTCTGATGGCTCTATGGAAATTAGGATGCCCTCCTAGAATGATCTTTTTTGCCTGGCTATTTTTCAATAACAGAAATCTAAGATGGGATAATCTGAGGAAGAGGAATTGTCATGGCCCTAGCAGGTGCACGATGTGTGAGTCAAAAGAGGAGACAAATCTTAACATGTTTTTTCAGTGCATCTCCTCACAGGAAATCTAGTATGAGCTTGATATTTTATTTGATTTTCCTAACAATGTCTTTGCTTATGTTCATGCAGCCTTTCAATGGTGGGCTTCACAATGCGAGTCAAGGCGCCTCTTCTTGTCATCATGATTTGGTTTGCTTGGAAGTGGCAGAACCATAAAATTTTCAGAGATTCCACGACCCCTATAAGTCCATTTTGCCCTGTATCACCTCCATTTTTTATTATGTTTCAAGCTCACAGGCCTAAATCCTTGGGCACAACCATTGCTCTTTTCTTTTGATTATCATGTTAAAGCATATGTATCCATGAGTACTATCTCTCAACATTTTGTTCTATCTGCTCTTTTTTCTCTACAGTCTCCATATTATGCAATGCTATATGTCACTCTTTCTATATGCTTCCTCTCAACGATGTCTTGATATGGAGCTGCTCAAGTCATCCATTTGTACTCAATCATGGTTTTTTATATTGACTTAATATAATATATGATGCTTTTTCTTCTGAAAAAAAAAATCTTGATTTCAGCAATTTAAAATGCATATAAAGATTCAGTACCCTTGAAAACCTCTAGGGAACTTCGATTGTGAAGATTTAACCTATAGAACTTCTTATTTCAATGAATTTTTTTCTATACAAATTAAATTGGAAAATAATAAAAAATTCCAAAACCCTTATATTAAAACTCTTATATTAAATTACAATTTTAGGGTCAAGTGTTTGATCCACAAATAATTCAACCGAAAAGAATTTCAAGTAAAAAATACGATAACCTATATGTGTATTAAGTTTTTATGACCCTTATACTAAATTATAAATTTAGGGTCAGGGGTTTGATTCACTGAACATTCAACCAACCACATACATTCAACCAACCACATATTGCAGGTAAAAAAAACTATAATATATATATATATATAATTCTTACTGTCTTATATTTAATTATAATTTTAGGTCTAGAGCTATGATATGTATATGGATTTTTAAAAAAACTTATATCGTCTTAAATATGTTCATAGCATTTCATTACACCATGACTCAAATAATAATAATAGGCTAAAATATTAATACATTAAAATATTAAATTATAATTTTATATTACACCACAATTTAGCTATAAGCTAAATCTCATCTCTAAATTGCATAAATATATTATAATGAGGTCACTCACATAAAGTTGCATTTCATTGTGTTTTTGAAATTCAATTACAGTAAGAAATTATAATGCAATACATAGATGAGTTCAAGAGCTTAGCGATATAGACAATTATACATAATTAATTTGATTTTTTTAATAAACGATTATTTAAAAAAAATAGATGGTGGATTGAGATGTTTACATATTTTTAAGTTGGGAAAAAATTAATTATGTATCTATAATAATGTTTAAAGCAAATATAATTATTCTTATGAATCGGAGAGTACTCACAATAATAATTATACTTGTCAACGTTTCAAATCCCAACAGGGATCTATCATCAAGACAATTACTTTGGGTACTTCAAGATTCATAAGAAAATAAACCACATGCCTAAAATCCAAAAATATAAATATTGTTTAAAAAATTATTAACCTCTGAGTGATAATATGAAAGGTAGATAACTTAGATTACTTCATCTATTTATCAATCCGATTTTTTTCTATAATTAATTGAAATTAAAATGCTTCTTGCACTGATGTCACTTATTTAGGTTTTGTTGTACAAGATGGTGAAAAGTAATTTATTTTTCCATGCCCTGATTTATTCATGATTTATAATTGTTTTTTATGCATTTCATAATAGAAATTTTAAATTGATATAGTTTATATAATTAGATATATTTATAAGCATAAACTTTATTTTATAGAATTAAGATTTTAAAGATATTTTTTTAATAAACAATTATTTAAAAAAAAGAGATAGTTGACTGAGATGTTTACTTGCTATTTTTAATTTGGAAAAAAGTCAATACATATTATTTTAGATGATAATTATTTCTACATTAAAAAATGAGCTTGTTGAAGATTAAAGTGTACGTAAATTTAATTAAAGAATATTAATTAATTAATTAAGTACTGCATAAACAATGTTTAAAGAAAATATAAAGTATTGAATTGTTTAAAAATTGATGAATTCATGTATCATAATGTCCATAAAGGTGGATAACTTTGATTACCTCATTTGTTTCTCAATCCAAAAGTTTTTTCTTTATTATTTGAAATTAAAATACTTATTGAAATGTGTCTATTATTTAATTAACTGTGTCTACTAGTTTGAAAACTCCGTGATAATTGGTTTATCTAATTTTATCTAATTTTATATAAATATTCGTTTTTTTATGAATATACAGGATGGTTATCCAACTGTTTGTTTGAAAACTCCATGATAATTGGTTTATCTAATTGGCTTTTCGTCTGTCGTCCCTTCTGCCTGGGATGGAGGGTTCATGTTCGAATGCTCTTTTGCTCTTGATAGTATAATTTCCACTCTGCATATTGATGGAGATCCCTAATATCCTTCGCTCAAAGATCTTCTGGTGTTTAAATCTTGCTTTCTGATGCTCTGTTTCTCAAGATTTTTGGTGCTCTCGTTTGCAGTGGTCGTTTCAGGGTAAAGGTTAGTACATTACTATCTTACCTCCCATGTTTCTGAATACAATTTAGTTCCGTTCCCTGGTGTTTTCCTTATGTCGGGTAATATTTAGTATGTAGGCTCGCTTTCTGGTTATCTGAGTATAGAAATCTTTTTTCATGAGTTTCCTTTCTGGGTAGCTTTTCCTCTGGAGTGTCTGTTAAGATGCTTAAGGATCTTTTCCAAAAATTCAAAAAGATTATAGTTTTTTACAAGCCATGCAAAGATGTCAGGTTTAGGATAGGCGAATGTTGGTGCGTCCTTGAGATTTACTGTTGTTGTTTTGCTTGTAGAGAATCCCTATCTCTTTAGCCTAGCTTCTCAGAAGTCTCAGCTTTGATTCCTCATAGTTTCCTGGATCAGAACTGTCCTCTTTCCTTAACTGACGAAATTTTTCCAATTCCGATGGCCGATTTCTGAAAATTCAAATTCAAATCGGTTTTGGGATTTGAAATATCATCTTTTTTCTCACTAGACATGTCGTTGCATTTATGCCATCTCCTTGAAATATACTCTTTGTGGTTGAATTGGCGGCCTGCTGACACCATCTCAAAGCTATTTTCTGATCTCTTCAGCTGATCTCACCTGAACAAGTCTTGCTTTAAATTCCATGGGTACACCTCCGCCGTCCTTCTCATTCTCTCAACCTTTCTATAATCCTACTGTGGTGTCAGAACAACTCTTTTCTATCTCCTTTTTTCTCAAGGCATTTATATGCTCTGCTCACACCCCTATGTCATACGTCTCAGAATTGTAATGCTCCTGCACTCTAATGCTTTGATTTACTGTCCTAAATCTTGCTGATCCCAAAGAAGGTTTTTATGGCTGTGTATGGAGGGTGGGTCTGACTCAGCTGCCACCGAGGCTCTCATCAGCGCCACCATGGAGGCGAATAGGCATGGGAAAATGCCACCTCATGCGGAGGTTGGCAAGGAACTTTCGATGAGGTGGCTGTTAAGCCGTCCCATCAAAGGGGTGAAAGGAAACAACACCTCTCCCATAAAGGAGGCAAGGCGGATCAAAAGATCCCGTGCGACCGCTACAATAAGTCGCACAACCCTGTTAAGACTACTGCCCCGCCTTCTGCAGTCAAGCTTGATAATATACATCTTACAGAAAGGATTGAAATTCTCCAAAACCTCGCCCTTATAGGTAGATGGCATTTCCCCTTGATGAATGATGCAGACATGAGAAAATGGATTTCTATCCACTGGAAGCCTGTAATCAGTTACACTCCTGTGATTTCTAACCTTATGAAAGAATGGTACTATTTTCACTTTCTTGCTGCTGGAGATGCTAAACCCATTCTCAAGGGGCCATGGGTGTTTAGAAGAATCTTCCTCGCTCTTTACAGGTGGTATCTTGGTTTTGACCCGTTGAAAAATACCCCGTCCAACAACCTAATATGGGTAAAGCTTCCTAATCTTCCCCGAGAATTATGGTCTAAGGAAACCCTCGAGGAGATAGGAAACGCCATTGGTAGATTCGTCTATGTGGACCCTTGGTGTTTGGGTGAAAAGGATAAAAGGATCTCCTGGATCCTCATAGAAAAATCCTACAGGGGAGGTTATCCTGAACACATTGAAATTGCCTGGAGGGACCAGCTAATCAAGCAACGACTGGATTTCTAGGGCATTCCATTCAGGTGTGTTGCATGCCACAAAACAGGCCATTTGATCAAAAGTTGCCCCCAGCATAAGCGCATTATCAACAGGTTTCTTCGACAAAAGGAGAGTAGAGTTTTCTCCTCAGCCAGCTTATCTTCCACAAAGTTTTTGGATAATAACCTTCCCAGGTCTCCTATTAATCCCCGGGTCTCTTCATAGGACCCTCCCTTATTTTCGAGGCCTGGCAGCCCTACAAATTTCTAAGAACCCTTGCAAAATGGTCCTTCGGCTTTTCAATGCCACCCCATCCTGGAACCAGGAAATGGCGAAGTTGTTCCTTCCCCTGCTCCCTTGATTGGAAAGGATTTCTCCTTCGGATCGATCCCCATCCCTATATCAACCTCCCCCCCTTCGCCTGACAAAGCCCTCCTTTCCCAAATAAAAGGGGAGGGCCCATGTCCGTTTATTACTCTAGTAAATTCCCCCTCTTCATCCCCAATTAACCAGACTGATAGTGACTTGGATCTCCTTCTAAGCAGAAAATCTCTTGAATTAGAGCCTTTAACCATTCATAAGCCCAGGAATCAGGCTTTGTCTCTCATTAGCCTAGACTCGGCAAAAAATATAACTATCAGTAAAAAGACTCGTGGGGGTAGTAGGCACTTTAGAGGTAGAACTATTGTCACTGAAAGTGGGGTCAGGAACCTCTCCTTGATTGAAGTTCCTATATACGGTATGCCGGATTCACAGCCTCTTAGAGGAAATGCGGCTGGCGAATCCTCCAAATGACTCTTATCGTCTCCATGACTATTAGGGGCCTCGACATTGACCCCAAATTTCTAACGTTGAGAAACTTTTTCTACTCTTGTAGACCGGGATTAATACTTATTCAAGAAACAATGCACAACTGCGAGGCAACTATTTCCTACTTCAAGAAGATGTTACCAACATGGTATATGGTAGCTACAGAGGCTAATGGGCTATCAGGAGGCTTAGGAACTCTCTGGGACCCCACTCGAATCAAGGCTAAAGCTTACAAATTCTTTGCAGGGATCATCATCTCCACTACCATCAGGGGCAATAATTTCCCTATAAATGTTCTAAATATTTATGCGCCTTATAAAACCAGAGTTCCGTTCTGGGGGAAATTTTTCTCCTCAGAAATTTTTGATATAGATCATTTGATAATTGCATGAGACTTAAACTTTACATTGAACTCTGATGAATGCTGGGGACATTGTAGGAATATGGACTCTCTTGCAGATAGCATTAAGATCGAACTCCTTAACAAGAACTTGGTGGATGTCGTCCCTAGGGAAATGAAGCTGACATGGACGAATGGCAGAACTGATAAGGCTTACATCGCCAAAACGATCGACCAATTCCTAGTGCATATCAGTATTATAGACAATTTGGGAACGCCTCATTCATCAGTGGAGAATGTATTAGTGTCCGATCATAGACCAATTGTGCTATCCTCGCCGGTGAAAGGCATCAAAAAGGGATTCCCGTTCAAATTCAATCGCTCTTTCCTTCAGGATCCAGCCTTCAATGTTCTCATCGAAAACACATGGAAGGAATTGTCTGCTAATGCAACACTCCCCCCTTTCCTCACTTTTCGTGATAAGATGTCTGCTTTGAGGAAGATTGTTAAGAATTGGGAAGCGGGAAAAAAGGAAAAAGATAAAAAGGAGCTATTGTCTATCCAACATGAACTGGACTCCATTCTGAAAGAAGAAAATGCAAATTCCCTCTCTTTCCCCATGAAAAGTCACATCCGAGAACTTGAAGGGAAAAAATTTCGAGTTATTAAAGCAAGAGGAATCCTTTTGGCGGCTTAAAAGCAGGGCACCATGGCTTCAAGAAGGGGACAAGAATACGAAGTTTTTTCACAAGTTTTCAAGTGCAAGACGTGACAAAAACACCATATGGAAAATTACGGATGATAATGGAGTCTCTTTTGTAACTCAGCAAGACATTTCTAGGGAGGCTGTAAACTATTTTAGGAACCAATACAGCAGAAGGAACAACGTTGCCTTCCGGGATATTCTTTGGGGTATTGAACTGGTCCCCCAAATGTTTGACGAAGATGAAAATGAGGCACTGTTTCAGCCAGTAACAGAAGAAGAGCTTCTTCGAATCCTGAAGTCTTTTCAGAAAGATAAGAGTCCTGGGCCGGATGGCTGGACCATTGAATTCCTCACTCATTTCTTTGATCTTTTCAAGCATGATATCCTAAGGATGGTGGAAGCGTCGAGGATGTCTGGCAACATTCATCATTTTACTTCTTCAACTCTGATCGCTCTTATCCCAAAAAAAGCGGATTCGGTTTCGTTTAAATACTATAGGTTGATTTCTCTGTGTAATATATCTTTCAAGATTATCACAAAGATTATTGCCGAAAGAATTAAAGGAATTCTAGCTATCTATTTAACAAAGGATCAATATGCTTCCCTGAAAGGTCAAAACATCCTCGATGTTGTGGCCAATGCACAGGAATGCCTCTCTTCCTTGTCTGCTCAACAAACTCCAACGACCATCATGAAAATAGATTTGCAGAAGGCATTCGACTGTGTAGATTGGGGTTTCATGGAATGTCTACTCGCAAAGATCGATCTCAAGTCAAAAAACATCCGATGGATAATGGCATGTATCGAGAATGTGAACTATGCGGTTATTGTTCACGGGTTTCCCACTCACTTTTTTCAAGCCGAGAGAGGCCTGCGACAGGGATGTCCTCTCTCACCTCTTTTGTTCATCCTGGCCATGAATTCTCTAAGTGTCCATATCAACAAAGCGGTGGCCGAAGATAGATGTAAACCAATAAAGATATGCAGGCACATTTTCTGTTCACACAACCTCTTTGTAGACGATGTTCTCCTATTTGCAATGCTCTATAGATCATCATGGATCTGTTTCAAAGATATTCTGGAAATATTTCAAAGAGCTTCCGGACTCTTTATAAACAAAGAAAAATCTCTGCTATATCATAATGATGTTGACTTGGAGACAGTGGACTTGATTTCTCAACTCTTTGGTATTGAATCCATATCACTCAAGCACGGCCTCAAATAGCTTGGCTTCCACCTTAAAGCAAATGGTTACTCCAAACTCGATTGGCTCTAGTTGACAGAAAGATTTTTCAAAAAAATATCTGTATGGGAATACAGGAGCTTATCCTTGGCATGTAGGGTCACACTTTCACAAGCTGTTCTTTTGCAGATGGCGATTTACTAGGCACATCTTTTCTTCCTTCCGGTAAGCATAATCCAAAAGATGACCTCGATCACAGCAAATTTCATTTGGGGAGGTAGCTCCGATCAGAGGAAGTTTCACCTATCTAAAATGGACAGGATTTCTTTGCCAAAGAATCTAGGGGGCTGGGGTCTAAAGGATTTGAGAATTTTTGGCAAGGCACTTTTGTGCAAATCGCGCTGTAGAGGGATTTTTGGGGTCAGGCCATGGAGCGAGACTATTAAACAGAAATATTTGAAAGGTAAAGGCATGGAGTTCTGGTATAGAAAAGGTGCTATTGGAATCAAAAAAGGATCGGCAATACGGCTTAGCTTTAGGAAAGTCGAGAAATTCTTTTTGTCAAAACTTAGATGGAGGATCCACTCTGGAAACAAGATTTTCATTGGTCTTGATCGTATCGCCTGTAGTCGCAGCTTCTATCTTCCAGAAGATCTTTTATTTTCCCTACACAGAATCAGTGTTTTCACCTATGACAAACTCATCTTGGACTGGTTGGGCCTTTCCCCCAATTGGAAGACCACTTTTGACATTGGTCTGTCGGCTGAATACTCTTCTACATGGAATGCGGTCATTGCTTCTTTACAGGCATGCGGGATTGTTCGCAGGGGACAAATCGACCATCTTATCTGGTTCACGCCAAATGCTTCTGCACCAGTTAGAGTTAAAGACATATACTCCGATCTCATCTGTGCAAAGGCTTCGAGCTCTACCTTTATATTTCTGATGGCTCTATGGAAATCAGGATGCCCTCCTAGAATGATATTTTTTTCTTGGCTGGTTTTCAATAACAGAAATCTAACATGGGATAATTTGAGGAAGAGGAATTGGCATGGCCCCAGCAGGTGCACGATGTGTGAGTCAGAAGAGGAGACAAACCTTCACATGTTTTTCAATGCATCTCCTCACAGGAAATCCGGTACGAGCTTGCGATTTTATTTGATTTTCCTCACAATGTCTTTGCTTATGTTCATGCAACCTTTCAATGGTGGGCTTCACAATGCGAGTCAAGGCGCCCTCTTATTGTCATCATGATTTGGTTTTCTTGGAAGTGGCGGAACCATAAAATTTTCAGAGATTCCAGGGCCCCTATAAGTCCATTTTTCCCTGTATCATCTCCATTTTTTGTTACTTTTCAAGCTCACAGGCCTAAATCCTTGGGCACAACCATTTCTCTTTTCTTTTGATTATCATGTTAAAGCATATGTATCCATGAGTACTGTCTCTCAACATTTTGTTCTATCTGCTCTTTTTTCTCTACAGTCTCCATATTATGCAATGCTATATGTCACACTTTCTATATGCTTCCTCTCAATGATATCTTGATATGGAGCTGCTCAAGTCATCCATTTGTACTCAATCATGGTTTTTTATATTGACTTAATATAATCTATGATGCTTTTTCTTCTGGAAAAAAAAATCTTGATTTCAGCAGTTTAAAATGCATATAAAGATTCAACACCCTTGAAAACCTCTAGGGAACTTCGATTGTGAAGATTTAACCTATAGAATTTCTGATTTCAATGAACGTTTTTCTATACAAATTAAATTGGAAAATAATAAAACATTCCAAAACCCTTATATTCAAACTCTTATATTAAATTACAATTTTAGGGTCAAGTGTTTGATCCACAAAGAATTCAACCGAAAAAAATTTCAAGTAAAAAATACGATAACCTATATATGTATTAAGTTTTTATGACCCTTATACTAAATTATAAATTTAGGGTCAGGGGTTTGATTCACTGAACATTCAACCAACCACATACATTCAACCAACCACATATTGCAGGTAAAAAAAACTATAATATATATATATATATATTATATATATATATAATTCTTACTGTCTTATATTTAATTATAATTTTAGGTCTAGAGCTATGATATGTATATGGATTTTTAAAAAAACTTATATCGTCTTAAATATGTTCATAGCATTTCATTACACCATGACTCAAATAATAATAAGCTAAAATATTAATATATTAAAATATTAATTATAATTTTATATTACACCACAATTTAGCTATAAGCTAAATCTCATCTCTAAATTGCATAAATATATTATAATAAGGTCACTCACATAAAGTTGCATTTCATTGTGTTTTTGAAATTCAATTACAATAAGAAATTACAATGCAATACATAGATGAGTTCAAGAGCTTAGCGATATAGACTTTATTTTATATAATTAATTTAATTTTTTTAATAAATAATTATTTAAAAAAATAGATAGTGGATTGAGATGTTTACATATTTTTTAATTTGGGAAAAATTAATTATGTACTTATATTAATGTTTAAAGCAAATACAATTATTCTTATGAATCTGAGAGTACTCCCAGTAATAATTATACTTTTCAACGTTTCAAATTCCAACAGGGATCCATCATCAAGACAATTACTTTGGGTACTCCGAGATTCATAAGAAAATGAACCACATGCCTAAAATCCAAAAATATAAATATTGTTTAAAAAATTATTAACTTGTGAGTGATAATATGAAAGGTGGATAACTTAGATTACTTCATCTATTTTTCAATCCGATTTTTTTCTATAATTAATTGAAATTAAAATTCTTCTTGAACTGATGTCACTTATTTAGGTTTTGTTGTACAAGATGGTGAAAAGTAATTTATTTTTCCCTGCCCTATTTATGCATGATTTATAATTGTTTTTTATGCATTTCATGATGCAGGAGCATCTGGTCGACAGGGTGAAGACCGAGAAAGGGCAGACAAAGTTTCGAAAGAAGATTGGGAAAGATGAACAGTTCGACAAAAGGACAGCAAGTCTGTCAGGGTTCTTACATTTTTATTTTATTTTCTACCAAAGTCAACTATAGCATTAGATTCTGTTAGTTAATTTTTATTTATTTTTACTTTACTGTGGCAACAGGTTTTAATTCTAGTTGTTAGAATTAGATTAATATCAATGAGTAATGTAAACGACAAACCCTTGTGGAACAAAGATGACAAAGTAAGCAAACGAATAGAAAGGTAGAGTAAGTTTTAGTAACTGCCAGGCAAAACTGAAATAGAATAACTATATGACAAACTGTAAAGAATAACTATCTGCAGTTATCTAACTGCCTGTCACTATTGTATAAAAACACAGACAAAATAACCCAGAAGGGTTCAGCAGCTAAGTAATTGAAAGAGAGAATTAGAGAAATATATGTCAAATTCCCTTCATCAAAATTCTGTGCACAAATAGATGTATGAATGAAATACATAAGCCCTCTGTATTAGAAATTTCTATATATATATTTCTGTACAAATAATTCGTGCAGGAAAACACAGTGACAGAGATTCACAAAACAAGTACACATATGTATTATCGCATATCCAATATCGTTGCAGGCAAATACATGACCGATATTCCAAATATTACAAGTCTAAAAACAAGTCAAGACCGAGAGTGAGCAACAGGCGAAAAGAGGCGAACAGAGCCGAAGAACACAACGACCCACAGTCAAAACCGGGTAAGCAACAACATCAAAGCTAACCGTAGATTACAAATTCTAGTATAATACGTTGCAGGTCTGTCAAATTTAATATTACATGAATGACTTGCGTGATGAGGGTTCGATGAACCGAATCATCCACTAACTGAACCTACAGCAAACTTCTACATTACGACTACGGGTCAAAGCAACCCAAAACATTAAATGTTATAGCTAATAATCATACAGACGCCGATAACTACAGTAAGAACAGAGAGCCACGGAAGCATCCAACACACAGACTACAGATACAGGCAGATATAGTCAAAACGAAGAGCCACCAAGATAAGAACAGAGCTACCCGGAATAATATCGACCGAACTCATTGCGAAGAGCCACGGAACCGGTCACCTGTAACCATTACAAAGGAGTAAGTTAGGGTTTGTTGACACAATAAAACCCTCGAACCAGAAGCGAAACCGTAAGGTCAAAAACGAATTAACAAGAAGCGAAGCGAGTATGGCTAAAGGGGAGAGCCATACCTGTAAGTGAACCGAGTCCACAACTCACCGAGACGAAGTGAAACCCTGACCACGGGGGGGCCGAGTGTTGTTAGATACAACTCGAAATGCAAACAAAGAATTATAGTAGGGAATAAGCAAATTACCTGAGCACAGAGCCGAGTGTCGAAGAAATCCCAGGTTGCAGACCAACGAACTGCACATTGTCAACTGGGCAAACCAGAAACCCTCAACACCAGCATTCACCACAAAATTCTAGCGCCATTGACTGAGATAAACAGTAAATAACAAAGTAGAACCACTCGACTGAGCACAGTCACGGAGAACAAGCAGAATGCCAAGTAAAAGAGCCACAACTTACCAATAAAGCCTGAATCGGATACACGGGCAGAAATACAGTATCAAACCACATCATTTAGCAAGAAACCATCAGAAACTTAGCAGTGTATCACCACAGATGGATAGCAACCACAGAGGCGGAGCCGAGCTTCAGAACGAAACCACAGAGCAGCGAAATGACGAAGTGAAAATGCCAAATGAGCGCGGGTTGACAAAGTGAAAAGGGTGGTAAGGAGATTAGGGTTCGGCAGCTTCGAGGAGGACAGGTGTCGCAGCGAGGACAGGTAAGTACCATGGGTTTATTGTAAATCACCTACCGCATTCAATTGCAAATCAAACCATAATCAATACCCGAATATCAGCGAAGGACCGCGAAGAATTGCGCTGGCATGGGACCACGTGGGCTGGCCACATGAATTGGCATCAGAGCAGTTATTATTATTATTATTTAGAGGAAGATGGCAGAAGGAAAAGCGCCAAGACGAGGGCGTGGAAGAGGTGCATGCAGGGGAGTGGATGAAGGATTAAGAGAATAGATTAGAGTTCTTACAGCTCGCTTGGAAGCAGTGGAAGCGGGTAGACGAAGAGACCCGGAATTGGGAGATGACAGTGAGGAAGAAGCAGTAGATGCTGTAGACGCTTCTGATGAAGAAGCTCCAGAATTGAGACTGCTGCGTTCAATCTTATGGGCCAGCAGCAAACCAAAAACAGAAATTTCAAATTACGATGGCAGTCTGTCTGCTGATATCCTACTAGATTGGATAAGCGAACTAGATAAATATTTCGAGAATGTGGAAGTTAAGGAGGATAAGAGAGTCAAGTTCACTGCTACTAAATTGAAAGGACATGCCCTCTTGTGGTGGGATAATGTCCAAGCAGACAGAAAAAGACTGAACAAATTACCCATACGAAAATGGTCAAGGATGATAGCGAAACTGAAGGGCAGATTTCTGCCGAAAGATTACCAGGTTGAACTATGTCGGCGAGTACAGAATTTGAGACAAAAGGGTATGACTGTCAAAGAGTACACATAAGAGTTCTACCGGGTAAATCTACGTGTCGGTTATACGGATGAGACTCCAAAAAAGACAGCGAGGTATGTCAACAGTTTGAGGATGGAGATCCTAGATGAAATTAGCATTCTTTCTCCCCGAAGTATTGAAGAAGCCTTTCAGAGTGCTGTGAAGGCTGAGGAGAAAATTACTAGGAAGCAGTATAACAGGAGAGGGAGAGGAAATGGTAGAGGACGAGGACAGTCCTACGTAAGAGGAAAGAGTGCTGCGAGCAGTGAAGAAGGCAGCAGCTCAAAAACTTCAGGGATAGCAGACAAACGAGACAGCACCAGAGGAGGTCGGTCATACCAGCGAGGATGAGGGAATGGCCGCGGAAGGGGGACTGGTTTCCAGTGCTACAAGTGTCAAAAATGGGGACATCGATCCTTTGAATGCCCAGAAGTTGAGCAGACAGGTCAGAGAGGAACATTTATGATTCAGCCTAAAGAAGTTGAAGCGCAACCACGGGAAGTGGAAGATATGGCAGAAACGGGAGAAGCATTGCTTTTGAATAAAGTGCTATTAAAGCCAACCAAGGAAGTGGCTGAACCAACACAGTGGAAGTCACTGTTTCGGATAGTCTGTAAATCGCATGGGAAATGCTGCAAGGTGATAATAGACAGCAGGAGTACGGATAACTTGGTTGCCACTGAGATGGTGGAAAAACTGGGGTTGAAGCGGCTGAAGCACCTCACACCTTACAAGGTGTCGTGGCTGTAGAAAGGCCACCAGCTGTTGGTTGACGGACAATGCGAGGTAGAGTTTAGCATTGGCAAGTACCACGATACAGTGGTCTGCAATATTATGCCCATGGATGTGTGCCACATACTGCTCGGAAGACCATGGCAGTGTGACAGGAAGGTGACACATGATGGGAAAACGAATTGTTATAAGTTTACAAAGGATGGGGTCAAACACACACTCGTACCCATCAAAGAGGAAGATTCAGCAGAATCAAGTGGAACAAAGGCGTTATTAATGGGAGGAAAACAGTTCATAAAGCAGATTGATGAAACTAAAATTAATTTTGCAGTTGTGAGGAGGATGAAACTAGTACTACTGAACCTAGAGAAAACAGAATTGCCTAAGGAAATACAAGAGCTGTTAGAAGAATTTCAAGACATTGCGGCTGATGAGTTACCTGATAAGTTGCCTCCTAAAAGGAGCATCAGCCATCACATTGATTTTATACCAGGAGTGAGTTTACCAAACAAGGCAGCGTAGAGAATGAATCCAAAGGACAATGAAGAAGTACGCAAACAAGTGTAGGAGTTGTTAGATAAGGGACTGATCAGAGAGAGTTTAAGCCCCTGTGCAATACCTACAGTCCTTGCGCCCAAGAAGGGTGGAGAATGGCGAATGTGTACAGATTCGCGGGCTATAAACAAGATCACCATCCGATACAGGTTTCCCTTACCTAGGATGGATGACATGATGGATTGCCTCAGTGGGGCAGCATATTTTACAAAAATCGATCTGAAAAGTGGGTATCATCAGATTAGAATTAGAGAAGGAGACGAATGGAAGACAACCTTCAAGACCAACGAAGGACTGTATGAATGGCTAGTTATGCCGTTTGGGTTGAGTAACGCTCCAAGTACCTTTATGAGACTGATGAATGAAATGTTAAAGGAATTTATTGGAAGCTTCGTGATAGTCTATCTGGATGATATTTTAATTTTTATCAGGACGAAAAGAGAACACCTTCAACATATTCGAAGAGTATTCAAGAAGCTGCAGCAGAACAAACTGCTGGTAAATTTGAAGAAATGCACTTTCCTACAAAAGGAGTTAATTTATCTGGGATTCGGAGTGGCGGAGAATGAGTTAAAAATGGACCCAGAGAAGGTTACAGCGATCATGAGTTGGCCGTCACCAAAGAGTTTATTCGAGGTACGTATCTTTCACAGTTTAGCAAGTTTTTATAGAAAGTTCATTAAGAATTTTAGTGAAATCTGCGCACCAATGCTAAATACCATCAAAAAGGCCAGGCAACCTTTTTGCTGGACTAAGGCAGCAGAAGACAGTTTCCAACTTCTGAAGCGAAAGATAACGGAGAGGCCAATCTTGAGGCTGCCTGATTTTAGCAAACCTTTTCAAGTTCGGTGTGATGCAAGCGGGACAGCTATTGGCGCTGTACTCAGTCAAGAGGACAGACCAGTGGCGTTCTTTAGTGAGAAACTAAATGAAATTCCGCAGAAGTATTCGTCATAGGACAAAGAATTCTATGCAGTGGTTCAAGCCTTGAAGCATTGGAGGCACTACTTACTAGGTAATGAGTTCGTTTTGTTCTCTGATAATTCTGCGTTACAGTACATAACACAGCAGCACAAATTGAACCATAAGCACGCCAAGTGGGTGGAGTACCTGCAAAGTTTTACTTTCGTGTTGAAACATATAAGTGGGCAATCCAACAAATTGGCGGATGCTTTAAGCAGAAGAGCCTTGCTCTTACAGGAAAGCGGCATACAGGTGATGGGGTTTGAGTATTTGAAGGATTTGTACCAGATGGACGCGGATTTCAAGGAAGCCTTTGAGGCATGCCAAAATCCTGTCTTAAGAAATACAAGCCCATGGCTGGATTTTAATTTACAGGAAGGATTGTTATTTCGAGGTGGACAGCTATGTATTCCGGATTGTTCAATGAGGGAAAATCTAGTAAAAGAGAAACATAGCGGAGGTTTAGCAAGACATTTTGGCGTTGATAAAACATTGGAATAGCTAGGACATTTTTATTACTAGCCGAAGATGAGTCGGGACGTACAGAGGTATGTAACTAGGTATAAAATCTGCCAACTGGCGAAAGGGCACAGCCAGAATACTGGGTTATATACGCCCCTACCAGTTCCAAGCAGGCCGTGGGATTCAGTCAGCATTGAATTTGTCCTAGGATTGCCTAGAACGCAGTGGGGTTATGATTCAGTGATGGTGGTGGTGGATAGATTTTCAAAGATGGCTCACTTCATTCCATGCCGGAAGACTAGCGATGCCACAAACGTGGCACATCTCTTCTTCACAGAAGTAGTTCGATTACATGGCTTACCAAAAACTATAGTTTCAGACAGGGATGTAAAATTTACAGGGCATTTTTGGCGCACCCTGTGGAAAAAGCTGGGCACACAGTTAAGTTTCAGTTCTGCGTATCACCCGCAGACTGATGGACAGACAGAGGTGGTGAACAGGAGTTTGGGCAACTTATTGCGAAGTTTGACAGGGGAAAACTCGCGATTGTGGGATCGAGCTCTTGCCCAGGCAGAATTCGCTTATAACGATTCGCCTAATCGGAGCACAGGTCTGAGCCCATTCCAAATCTTATATGGTATGCATCTGCGGGGAGTACATGAATTACGCGACTTAGGACAGCTAGAAAGGAGGAGTGCAGACGGGGAAGATTTTGCCGAAGCAATGAGCGAACTGCACGAGAAAGTTAAATTGAGATTACAAGACAGCACGCAGAAATATAAACAGCATGCAGACATAAAACGGCATGAGGTACATTTTGAGATTGGAGACGAAGTTCTTGCGCATTTGCGTCGGGAACGGTTTCCTAAGGGTACGTATAACAAACTGAAGTTTAAGAAAATCGTCCCATGCAAAATTCTTCGCAAGTTTTCAGCGAATGCATATGAAATTCAGCTGCCACCTGATATAGGCATATCGCCCATATTCAACGTGGCAGACCTGTTCCCATATCATGCCCAGGCGGAAGACGAAAAAATGGTAAAGCCACAACGGGACACCCAGTTCGAGAGTAGTCTTTGGAAGAAACAGTTACCATCGGTCAAGACCCATGAGATCGAAGGAATCATCAGCACACAGGTAGCCAAGAAGACGCGCAGGAAGGAGTATCTGCGTTATCTTGTCAAGTGGAAGGACCGTCCAATGGAGGACAGTTCCTGGCTCGACGAGACACAGATTCGGAAGGCGGGCTACTCGGTGGAGGAGCTCATGGAACGGAGCCATGAGATCTCTCTTTTACCCCGGCAGCCTGATGCAGGAGCATCTGGTCGATAGGGTGAAGACCGAGAAAGGGCGAACAAAGTTTCGGAAGAAGATTGGGAAAGATGAACAGTTCGACAAAAGGACAGCAAGTCTGTCAGGGTTCTTACATTTTTATTTTATTTTCTACCAAAGTCAACTACAGCATTAGATTCTGTTAGTTAATTTTCATTTATTTTTATTTACTGTGGCAACAGGTTTTAATTCTAGCTGTTAGAATTAGATTAATATCAATGAGTAATGTAAACGGAAAACCCT
>APFE031129074.1:30597-43842 GCA_000404065.3 Pinus taeda
ATCAAGTTGGAGAAGAAGGAACATCCTTCTTAATCAACTTTAAATCAATATTATCTTGAAATTTTTTGATAAATTCTTCCTTGGTCAATGGCTTATGATAAATTCTCAGTCGATGACCATTCACAAGAAAATTGATCCTTTCTTCATCAATAGTTTTGATTCTAGTTGCACCATTTTCAAAGATTGTTTCAATCTCATAAGGCCTAAGCCAATGAGTTTGAAATTTCCCTTGGAAATCTTTGAACTTTGAATCAAACTGTAATGCTCAATCTTTTGGTTCGAATTTTCTTTCTTTGATATATTTGTCATGCCATCTGGATCTTTGTTGTTGAACTCGATTAGTTCTTTGGATTGCATCATGTCTTATCTCGTCAATTTCATTTAGTTGCTCCATTCTTTGTTTTTATACTTCTGAAATATCAAGGCCCAACTTGACTATTGTCTTGAAAGTTTTGACTTGAAACTCAATAGGAAAAAGGACTTGTTTTCCATAGACAAGCTCATAAGGAGTATGTCCTGTAGTGTTTCTACATATGGAATGGTATGCCCATAAAGCTTATAGAAACTTTTCTTCCCAACATTTTCTATGCAAGTACACAATTTTGGTGAGAATTGTTTCAATGAGTTTATTGGTGGACTCCAGCTGTCCATTTGCTTGAGGATGATATGGACTAGACTTTAAATGTTTTATTTTGTATTCCTCCATTGCGTTTTGTACTAACTTGGATGTAAACTGGGTACCTTGATATGTTACAATTTCTCTTGGAACACAAAAACGAGTAAAGATATCCTTAAAAAGAAATGAAACTACAACATTTTCAGTAGCAGAAAGAAGTGCTTTAGCTTCTACCCATTTTGTAACATAAGCAGTGCAAACAAGAATGTAATTTTTTATTTTGAAGGTGGATTGATTGGGCCAACAAAGTCCAGAGCCCATTTTTCAAAAGGTTCAATAAGTACCTGAGGTTGTAGAGGAATCTCAATAGAAGGGACATGTTTCTCCATCCTTTGACAACTATCACATCTCTTAACATACTCTCTCTTATCCTTAAAAAGGGAAGGCCAATAGCATCCTAAGAGAAGGAAGTTGTAAGAAGTTATTTTGTCAGCTAAGTGTCCTCCACATGGCTCATAAAGACAAGCTTCCAATATTTCTGGTACTTCATCTTCTCTTACACACCTTCAAATGATCAGATCTAGACATGTTTTATACAATTCTTTGTTTATCCATGAATAAGATGCACTAAATTTAATTACCTTCTTTTTCTCTTGAGGAGAAAACTATGATGGTAATTTTCCTATAGAAAAATAGTTAACAATATCTGCAAACCATGGAGATTTAGTAGATACTGCAAAAAGATATTCATCGAGAAAATTATCTTCTACAGACATATCTTTGTTATCATTTTGAATCCTTGATAAAATGTCAGCAAGTTTTCTAGGTTGATCTAGAATAGTAATATTAAACTCTTGTAGCAATAATAACCATCTAATGATTCTGCCATTAGTGATTGATTTATTCATTAAGTATCTAATTTTAGAACGATCAATATGTAAAAAAGTTTCATAGCTAGTAATATAATGTCTGAATTTATTGATGTCATGAACAACAGCTAAAAAATCCTTTTCTGTGACAGTATAATTTAACTTTGCAGGAGTCAAATTTTTACTAGTGTAATAAATGGCACATGGAGTAAAGTCTTTTTTTCCTAGTACAACTCAGAAAGTTGTATCTGAAGCATCAGTTGAGATATGAAAAGGTAATTTCCAGTTTGGTCCTCTAAGAATGGGTGCTTAAAAGATTTTCTCTTTTAATGAATCAAAGGCCTTTTGGCAATTATAATTCTAATTGAATTCACAATCTTTCATGAGTAGCTTGAAAAGTGGAGATGCAATTTTTGTAAAGTTTTCTATAAATCTTCTGTAATAAACAATGAAACCAGGAACACTTCTAACATCTCATTGATAGGTTGGAATTGATAATTTAGAAATAAATTCTACTTTAGATGTGTCCACTCTAATTCTATTTCTTGAAATATGGTGTCCTAGAACAATTCCCTCAATAAACATCATAAAACATTTTTCATGGCTTAATGAGAGATTTTCCTCTTTACATCTAGTGAGAACTTTTTCTAAATTTTCAATAGCTTACTTAAAAGAATTTCCATAAACTGTAAAATCGTCCATAGACACTTCCACAAATTCATGAATTAGATCAGAAAAAATGTCTAATATTGCTCTTTGGAATGTTGTATGAGCATTACATAATCCAAATGGAAGTAACCGGTAAGCATAAGTTCCCCATTGACGGGTAAAGGTGGTTTTATCTTGGTCTTCCAGGGCTACTTGGATTTGGTTATACCCATGAAAACGATCTAAAAATGAAAAATATTTCTTTCCTACCAGTTGATCTAAAACTTGATATATGAAAGGAAGTGGAAAGTGATCTTTTGAAGTGGCTTTATTCAATTCTTTATAGTCAATACACACTCTCCATTTTCCATTCTTTTTAGGGATAATTACTAAGGGTGAAACCCACTGAAAGCCTGATATTGCATAGATGAAATTAACATTCAACAGTTTGTGTAGTTCTTCCTTAACAATTTCCCTTAATTTTGGATTCATTCTTCTTTGAGGTTATCGAACTGATTTGGCATTTTCTTCAATGTAGATATGATGTTTACAAGTATTAGGATCAATTCCTTTCATGTCAATATATTCCCATGCATAAGAAGATGAATGTTCTTCTAACATCTTGATTAATTATTTCTTTTGAAATTATTCCAAATTATTATTGATATTAAAAGTTTTTCCTGAAAATATTTCAATTGTAGAATTGCCAAATATTTCCATAGAATTCAATGATAGTTGACGAGATGATAAATATTCAATATTGTATTGTTCTTGAAAACTTTGACTAGATTCACAATATGATGAAGATTCATTATTTTCCATAAAATTTAAAATTTGATATTCTTCATGTAATTATGAAGTAGCAAAGATTGGTCTTATATCGAAGTCATCATCTATCCATTCTTCATTTTCAACCTCTAATGTTGTTTTTTCTAGTGGATATAGTGTGAATTTCTTTGTTGCACTTCCATAAAAAATGAACATATCACCAGATCTACAACTTATGAAAGCATCGAATGTAGGTAGCCATGGTCTTCCTAGAATCAATGGATGCCCTCCTAAGTTATTCTTTGGTGTTAAAATCATAGAATCAACATGATATTCCCAAGGATATAATGATACATATATGTCTTCTAATGCACCATTAGGTTTGATTACAAATATATCTCTGAATTGTAATAGTGTAGGTGTATATTAAAGATTAGAATGTTTTAATTGATTCATAGTTTGTTTGCTCATGATATTTATGGCTGATCTTATCTCAATCGATGCATTTGGGATCTCTATACCATTGGTCTGTGTTTTCACAATGGAACTTCCTAGATCAACAGATGTTTTAATTGTTGTTTTATATATCATGATATTTGCAATTTGTCCAACAAGTTCGATCCTTTTGGTTTCTTTTCTCTTTCTTCCAGGCTTTATCATGCTCAATTCCCTAATTGTTTTTGCGAAAATTGGCATTTTCTTAATAGCTTGAAGCAAAGGAATATTTATGCAAACATTCTTCAGTTCATCTAACATGTCATAATCAAGAAATAAAATTTCTTTCTCTATTCCTTCATCAATTTTCAATCTTTCAAGGAAGGGTGGTTTTGAAATAGATACTAAAGGTTGTTCCATAATAGGGGTTGAGTTATTTGGATGTGTTGGAATAATTTTTTTTTGAGTTTATTCTTTTTTATTATTAAGAGACTTTTCTTCTTCATAGATCTTTTCTTTTTCACTTTCCTGAATAACAAATGAGGGGGATTTATTTTCTAATATTCTACTAGATCTAAGTTGAACATTATTTAGATCTAGTGGAGTTATCGTGTAGGTTTGAAAATTTTGTCCTTCCATATTGCAAATAGGTTGTGAATTTTTTTTATTATTTGGATTTGGAAGTGGTTGGGTAGGAAATTGGTTTGGTCTTTGAGGAAATGGTAATGAAAGTTGTGGATTTACATTGTGAGGTTGAGTTTGTTGAACATGCTAAGGATAATATTGTGGAGGAAAAGTAGGATATGATTGTTGAAATTGTGGATATTGAGGATTTTGAGGGAGTTTTTGATAAGGATTTTTCCATCCTTGTGACCAAGGTTGTGGCCAAGATTGCCAATTCATTAGGGCAGTCCAATTACTTTGCGAATAGTGTGCAAATGGTTGGGGATTAAAACCTTGAGCTGTATTTGGCTGTGGATTTTGCCAAGGTCTTTTACCAATAAAATAGAGAGGGTCTACCTGATTTGGTATTCATTCTTCTTAATAAACATCTTTAAGACCTGGTATTGAGGGACATTCTTTTGTATCATGATTTTCCACACAAATAACACAAATTTCTATAATTTTTAAATCAAGAGGACATTCTCTCAATGCATGTTTCTTTCTGCACTTAGGACAAAAAATGGACAATGCAACATTTTCAGTGTTTTGCTTGTTTTGTATTTTAAGGGTGTCAATTTGTTCACTAAGACCCCCGAAAATATATGTTTTAAAGTTATCAATAAAATTTCCTAATTCTTCTCTATTTACTGTCCCAGTTGCAGATTTATTAATCCTTGATAGAAAAGGATCTCTTGGATTCTTCCTGGTTCTTGCTTTGCCTCTTGAAATGTGTATGCACAACTCACAAATGTATTCTAGTGATAACTAAGAAATGTCTCCTTTACCCGTTAGATTGAGAAGATCAATCCATTCATCTCTAATTGATTTTAATAAGAGAGATTTCAAAGTTTCCTCATCTAGATTATTCATTTTTTCCCTTTTTACATTGTAAGCAAATCTTTCAACGAAATCTTCAAGATTTTCACCTTGTTTTCGTGTCATTTTAAAGACTTCATATTTAATATTATGGGGCATACAGTAATCCTTATATTTCTCTAAGGATGCAGTTTTCATTTGTTCCCATTTTCTTATGGAGTTTATTCCTAAACCCATAAACCATTTTAATGTTGCATCCTTAAGGGTTACAGGGAATAATTTCAACTTTTGAGCATCATGTAGATAATCAGATGATCTACACAAGACTTCAAATTCAAAGAGAAATGTCTCAGGGTCTTCGCTCCTTAATCCATGAAACTTTGGAAGGATAGAGGGTGAGATATTTTCATTTTTACAGTTGTATCTTCACTGAGGATTGGAAATCCAAAAGGTTTTGGATTTATATTCGCTCCTCTTTCTCTTCCTCCATCTCTTCCACCTCCTCTTCCTCCTCCAATTCTCGATTTAAATTATATACCTCTCCTTCCCCTTCTCCAACCATTGTAGATTCTTCAGAATTAATATAAGGTTCTGATTATGGTTCTAAGATTGGGTTTTCAATCTCCTCTAGTTCCTCTGGTCCTTCTATCAATGGTTTGAAGTAGGTTTTTTCTTCATCTTCTTTAGTAGGAACTTCCAACTCTTGAGCTAGAAGTTGTTCTCCAGCTGAAGATAGGAAAATTATTCCTGTTGTTGGGGATATGGGATCTTCTTCAATTACGACTTATGTTGATGAAGTTGGTGAATCTTTAGGTTGGATTTCAGATCTTAATACCTCAAGAAGTCTATGTTGGCCTGCTATGGATGGAATTTGAGTTTGTGTGGGTGGTGTGGCACTATGAGGTCGTGGTGGAGTAAGTGATGTTGTTGGAATTAAGCTCTTTCCTCTACCTACAAATCTACCCCTAGAGTATCTTTCCCTATGCATATAACGTTTTTTTTTAAGAAATCAAGACTTCTATTTACACTTCCCCGGCGACGGCGCCAAAATGCTTGGTCAATTCAATGTTCTTAAATTGCTTATATAAATCATCGACCAGAGTTGGTAAACTTGTGAAGTGCAACTATGCTAGAAGCATTTTTTATTTTATTAAGATAATGATTGTGGATGGTTTTTTTAAGGATTTTCTTTGTTCCTATGTTCTCAAGGAAACCTAAAGATTTACTACAATCAACTCTTGAAAAGGAAAAATAAAACAAGCTATCATGATCCTCTCTT
Source organism: Pinus taeda (assembly GCA_000404065.3). Classification (NCBI taxonomy): domain Eukaryota; kingdom Viridiplantae; phylum Streptophyta; class Pinopsida; order Pinales; family Pinaceae; genus Pinus; species Pinus taeda. The sequence continues at coordinate 36,692 of APFE031129074.1, forward strand.
ACTAATTATTGTTAGTTACTATGTAAAATAATAAAAATAGAGCTATCTAGACTAATGTTCTAGAAAGATAATTACTTCTACTCTAAAAAGAATTACTTTTGTTCAAGGATAAAATTTGTAAAGAAATCTATATTAAGATGTATGCACTGTAATTAACAATCTTACTTGAAATAATAAAAACAAAAGTAGAAAGAATGTGATCTAAACAAACATAATTACTTATGAAATGAAGGAGATTGATGTACACAGTCCTATTTTAGAAAGCATGTAAATGATTTGAAATATACATAAAACAAATGGAAAATTATAAACAAATAATTACAAAGAAATGAAGCTATGATAATGTAATTCTAGAAAAATAATGAAATGAATTGAACTGAATAATAAGAAAATCAATGAACCTCGACTATATGCAGGGGCCCTCCATGAAACAACAAGTTTATAACTCTATCTGAACAACTAATTGCACATGATATTCATAAGAATACTTATTCAATTAAAAAGGAACAAAGTCATGGAAATTCAAACTGTCAATTACAAATTACATATATGTTGTGTATTTTGTTTTCTATATATATATAATATATATAATATATATATATATATATATAATATATAATATATATATATATATATATATATATATATATATATATTATATATATATATATATAATATATAATATATATAACATTTGCACCGAACAATTTTGTGACTTTCATGCCTTAAAAACTTAAAAACAATCCTAATCTAAATGCTAATATGATAATGGAAATTTTAATGTTTCTCAACGATTTGCTATTTGGATAGAAAATCAGGGAGTCGTGATTGATTTGAACTCTCGCTGCTCTGTTCATCCACACATTGACATGCTTCCTTGACTGCGCCACTGGGCGATTTCCTTGATGATTTGTCTTGGGTGAATATGAGGAGATCAATTCCTATCTCCCCATGTGCTTCTTTGTTTGGTTGGCATACTGGAATCCGAAAAACCATGGAGATAGCTGTGGAATCATAAAACAGTTGTAGATTCGTGTTAATTCTGTAGCTATTACAATCTTTAACTAAATAATAAGGCACATTAATAAATATGAAAAATAAGAAATCTAAGTACCTAACCATGTCAAAATATATTATTTTACTGTTTATTTGAGTTGATAGCAATGACGAAAAGAGGAAAAATGGATCGAAATGATGACAAAAACAAAATAGTCATGAGACTCTACATTAAAAGATAATAATAATTTATTATTAATTATTAACCTGAGGGATTAATTTTAAAACCTCAAAATATCATAAACCCAAGGTATTAATATTATAAACCCAAGGTATATTAACCCTAAGACAAATATTATCAACCCAAGGGAATGATATTAAGCCCAAATATTATCTCAATATGAAAATCAACCATAGTCAACCATGGTGACACATTGTCCAACATCGCATTGTGAGAAGGCTTGTCTCAATATGAAAATCAATCATGGTAAACTATACTTCAACATCACATTTTGAGAAGGGTTGCCTCAATATGAAAATCAATCATGGTCAACCATGTTTATTTTAGGGTTTATATTTTTATCTTAGGGTTTATCTACATTTCTCTTATGGTTTGTATGGTTTATATAGTTTATATTAGTTTTTATCTTAAGGTTTATCTTATGATATGGTAATTGTATTAGGGTTTATATACCTAGGGTTTAGAATATTAATCCCTTAGGTTCATGGTCCAATGTTGCACTGTGACATAAATTATCTCAATATGAAAATCAACCATGATGAACCATGGTTGACCATTTTCCAACGCCACATTGCGAGAAATGTTGTCCAATATGAAAAGCAATCATGGTAAATCATAGTCCAACATCGCAGTGTGACAAAGATTTTATCAATATGAAAATCAACTATGGTCAATCATGTTTGTTTTAGTGTTTATAATATTTATCTTAGAGCTTATATACCTTGATTTTATAATATTTATTCCTTTGGTTTAATATTATTCCCTTGGGTTTTTAGTATTAATCCCTTGGGTTTATTATTCTAGCCCTGGGTTTATATATTGTGGGTTTATAATATTAATCCCTTACGTTTAATATTATTCTCTTGTGTTTATATTACCTTGGGGTTTTAGAAATAGTCCCTTGGATTTATCAATCTAAGTGTTAATATTCCTAGGGTATAATATTATTCATAAGGTTTATAATATTAATCCCAGGGTTTAATATAAATCCCTTACGTTTATAATCATGGCCAACCATGGTTCATTGTCACATTGTGACAAAGTGATCCAAATTTAAACATGAACAAAACAAATTATAGATATAACCATAAATACAGAGATGCAGCAAAAATAATACTTCCTTTTACTAATATCAAATAATGAAATATGCTTGTAAACAAAATCGAAATGAGACTAGCTCGAGAGATGGTAGCTTATCTCTCAGAAGAGATGTGGCAACTACATGCCTCTGAACTGAGTTACGATGAGGCTCAAGGGCATTTTTATTATTGAACAATAACAAAAAATCCTAACTCGAGGAGTTGTAACACCAAGAATTTATGGGCACCATTGAGGTTAGTTGGGTAGCCAACTTCCCAGGGTCGTAACTTGGTCATATTATCTACGTTTGACATGCATGATACCTCATTGGAAAGATATCTCTAAGGAATACAACTGAGAACTTGTTTTCACTGAAATCACCCAAAAGAATATTTCCAAAGAAACATCGTTTAGGGCCTCAAAACGGCTTCGGATGTTTAGGACCCGAAAAGCTGCCAAAAATAGTAAATTATGCTAAAATTAAGGAAACTGAAAAAAATAACTGACAAAACAATGATGGGGATCCAAGTGGAATAGGCGGGTGGCCACCAATATTCCACCTGGATCACAAATATTGCCTTAATATGAAAATCAACCATAATCAACCATAGTCAACCATTGTCCAATGTCACATTATGAGAAAGGTTGTCTCAATATGAAAATAAAACATGGCCAACAATATTCCAACGTCACATTGTGGGAAAGTTTGTTTCAATATGAAAATCAATCATGGTCAACCACAGTCCAACGTCGCATTGTCACAAAGATTATGTCAATATGAAAATCAACGTGGTCAACCATGGTCAACTGTTATGAAACTAGCTCAAGAAAAGATAGAAAAGATAGATCAATGCCTTAGAATTTAGCCTCTTCGAGGGGGCAACCTCCTTTACATTACATAAATGAACAATTCTTGGATGATACAAATGAAAAGACCTCCTTTCTATATATAGGAGTCTAAGGAGTCACAATATAACCCAGCCGACCTAACAATAATAATATAAAGCCACAAAAATAACAATAGAGGGATTCTATGGGGCACAATATAACAATATGGGCACAATAGGGGCACAACAATATTAATAAGGGGTACAACTACAATAGTAATGGGGTAATCACTAGTATTATGGGGACCCAACATCAACCATGTTTATTTTAGGGTTTATATACGTTGGGTTTATAATATTTATCCCTTGGGATTAATATTATTCCCTTGGATTTTTAATATTAATGTCTTGGGTTTATAATATTTATCTTAGGGTTTATGTACCTTGGGTTTATAATATTAATTCCTTAGGTTTATAATACCTTCGGGTTTTAGAATTAATCCCTTGGGTTTATAATATTAATCCTTAGGTTTATCAATCTAAGGGTTCATATTCCTAGGGTATAATATTATTCATAAAGTTTATAATCTTAATCCCAGGGTTTAATATAAATCCCTTGGGTTTATAATCATGGTCAACAATGCGCAACCATGGTCCAATGTCACATTGTGAGAAAGATTGTCTCAATATGAAAATCAAGGATGGTCAAACATCACACAGCCACAATATTGTCAAAATATAAACTCAACCATGTTTATTTTAGGGTTTATAGTATTTGTCTTAGGGTTTATATACTTAGGGTTTATATTATGAATCCATTGGATTTATCCCTTGGGTCCATGGTCCAATGTTCGCATTGTGACAAATATTATATCAAAATGAAAATCAACCATGGTGAACCATGGTTGACCATTGTCCAATGTTGCATTATGAGAAAGGTTGTCTCAGTATTAAAATTAATCATTGTCAACCATAGTCCAACATTGCATTGTGATAAAGATTTTTTCAATTTGAAAACCAACCGTGGTCAACCATGTTTATTTTAGCGTTTATAATATTTATCTTAGGGATTATATAACTTGGGCTCATATTATTTATCCCTTGGTTTTATACTCCCTTGGGTTATTAATATTAATCCCTTGGGTTTATGATATTTATCTTAGCATTTATATACCTTGGCTTTATAATATTAAACCCTTGGGTTTAATGTTATTCCCTTGGGTTTTAGAAATAATCCATTTGAGTTTTAGAAATAATCCCTTAGGTTTATAATATCAATCCCTTAGGGTTGTGAGTCTAAGGGTTCATATTCATAGGGTATAATATTATTCATAAGGTTTTTAATTTTAATCCTAGTATTCAATATAAATCCCTTGGGTTTATAATTATGGTCAACCATGCGCAACCATGGTACATTGTCACATTGTGACAAAGGTTGTCTCAATGTGAAAACCAACCATGGTCAAATGTCGCATTGTGACAAATATTGTCTCAATATGAAAATCAACCATGTTTATTTTAGGGCTTATATTATTTATCTTAGGGTTTACATACCTAGGGTTTATAGTATTAATCCCTTGTGTTTATTATTTCTTCACTTAATATATTAATCCTTTGGTTTTATTAAATCAAGGGTTTCATTTTGCTCGGGTATAAATTAATCATAGGGTTAGTATTGTCCCTTGGGTTTATTATTCCTGGTTATAATATTTAACTTAAATTTAAGATACCTTGGGCTTATAATATTTTCTCAAGAATTTATTTACCTAGGGTTATAATATGAATATTAATTAATAAAATTAGATAAAAAACAGTATTTATATAATAAAAAATACAAACAAATTTTTTATTAAATTATTTATTTAACAAATTTCTATTAATTAATATTAATTAGCTATGGTTTATAATTATTTAAATAATTTTTAATAAATCTCAATTAAATAATATAAATATTAAATTAAAATTAATTTATTAGTTAAATTAAATAAAAATAATATAATAGTAATAAGTATTAATAGTAGTATTAAATATAATATTAATTATAAATAATTAATAATAATAATAACAACAAATACATACTAATGTGGTTGTGCAGTTTTAATATTTATTTACTTCTCTTTGGATTTTAATTCAATAAAAATTAAATTTTAAAATAAATTGATTAGAAAGTAATCTATATATGAAATAAATTAAAACAGTGGATAAAAAAATCAAATCAAAATATTGTGGAAGATGATTTTAGAATAGACATTCATCATTATTGTGTCTTTTATTTATCATCATTTTTCATTGTATAATGTTATTTCAAAATGTTCACACGCACACTCACTATTGACTTGGTCAACTAAACTATGGCACTGAGATTCAGTAATATTTAAAAACAAAATCAAACTATCCTTATAATTTTATTTTGCATGATATATACATTATATGCAAAATAAAACAAAAAAAAAAAACTATTTTTTTTTTTTTTTTTGAAGCATATCCATCAAAGACCATACTGGACATACTAATGAGCACACATTGAAGTAAAGTCAATGTTTCACCTCTAAATTAAATGGAATTTTATGCTTTTAAATAGGCTATATTAGAGAAAAATACCATGGAAAAAACCATGTGTTAAGAATACCACAGAAAAACTCATAAGTTATTAAAATTACTAATGGTTAATCAATTAATTTACTTCAATTTTATTTTAATTATTAATTTCATTTTTAATTAATTCTATATTTTTATTTTTTATGTAATTTTTACCAAGTCAAAATGTTTAACAAGGTAAGACATTACATCTCTTCCATACTAAGTTCATTAGAGCCTAGAGGCAAATAAATATATATATCTAATCCAAATTTTAATTTTTTTATTTAGGTTAAAAATGTAATGAATTAATTTTAAATTCTATTTGCCTAAATTTAGATATGGTTTATTTTAAGCTAAAAATTTCATATTTTCTAATTCTAAGTCCAATTTCATTATATATTCACATTCACTTTCAAAAATAAATTTAATATTAAATTCTATGTAAGATTGTATTTTGTTTGAAATGTAATTTTAAATATATAAATAAATTTATACTTTGTATTTAACATCTAAATTATACACTTACCCGTCAAACTTATAGTTTTAAACCAATTATAAATTGACCAAGAAAAACGGTAAAAAAACCGGTGAGTTTTGCCATGAAATCACGGATGCAATGATAAGTAAGCATGTGAGAAAACTTCAAAGATGTTGGAGACGCCACTTATAAGTATCTTATCACGCCATGGCGACTTGGTAAAATCTCAGTTATAATTTATAAGATGTTATTTAAAATTAAAGTGTAATATTTAAAATGTTTTTTAATTAAATAGGGTAGATTTATTATTTATAAGTTATAAATAAAAAGTGTGAATATATTTTATAATTTTTTTCCTATATCATTTTCAAGGTAAACATTGTTATTATAAATTATGTAAATGAGAGAAGTAATGTTAAATATATTATCAAAGATGTAAATTTATAAAACAAATGATTAATATAATCTTATAGAACAATTGATTAAATGAATTTTCCCACGATGTTATAAAAGATAGATATATGGTGGTTGATGGATAAGGAAAATGACATTCTATAAGCAATACATTTTTTTTTATAATTGGTTGTCTAGGGTGGATTGTGTATGCTTTCTTCTTTTTTTATTATTATTCCTGGAATATCAACTCTTTCAATTAATTCTTGTGTATGCTTTTTTTCTTTTTTATTATTATTCCTGCGATATCAACTCTTTCAATTAATTAAGCAAAAAGTTAATCTAATTAAAGAACTTGGAATCCAAGGAAAATTAATATAAATATTTTAGTCATTTCTCAAGTTTTTTATGATTAATTTTTTTAATGGAATATCTACAATAATAATATACAAATTATAATGTAAGATATTATTTTTTAGTACCCACAATTTTATTATTGGGTGCATTATGACTATTGATAAATTTAATTTGCAATATTTCTTTATTTTGTGGTTTA
>APFE031129074.1:61657-80403 GCA_000404065.3 Pinus taeda
TGTATTGTAACATTGAAAGGAACATAATGAAAAATCAAGCTGGTAGTCCCAGTTTTGGGATCCAGTGGGAAATCTCTCTGTATACATGTTTTATGTGTTATGCTCTCACATTTTTATTTTTCCTGTGATTTAGAATTCGTATGTAGGTAATTTCTGTACGGGGTTAAAACCTATAGTGATACAATCGCCTGCATCCCAATCACCTGTACTTGTACCTTCACCTGTACCTGTGCTTGTGCTCTGCTGTAACCTATGCATAATCTCCATGTATTTGTCATCCTGATGTCTAGCCTACAAGATCCTATCTTATAAAACTGTCCCATAAGAGCTCATAGCTGTTGTGTGATTTACATGTGCCTTCCTGCTAAGAGAATCTGCAAGCTAGTTCTCCTTCCCTTTGATGTATCTGATCTCAAAGTCAAACTCACTAAGGGTAGCCACCCATCTAGCTTACTTGACATTTAGATTCAGCTCATAAAATAAATACCTCAACCCATTATGATCTCTCATCATTGTAAACCTCCTGCCAAGAAGATAGTGCCTTCACATATTCAATGCATGTATAATTTTCACTAGCTCAAGATCATGCATCAGATAATTTTTATCGTGCTCATTCAATTTTCGTGACCCATATAAAACTACTTGTCATACAACAACCATCATTAAAGGAGTTCACCCCTCCTAGGCTACATCTCCTTGGATCAACTCAAATGGCATGACCCCTCATTAGGGTAATTTTGAGGTCTAAAATGGGCCTCCTAAGAAAATTGTACGTCCAAAATAAACTTTATAAGAACCAATAGGATTCAAGATGATGATGTCAACAACGGGGGATGATTCACTATTTTTGCAATAAAAAAGTAAAAAGATTAAAAAATAATAAAATAATAAAACTACCTTTTCAACTCGTATTTTCAACTTATCTCCCTATGGGTTTACTCAAATTTCGAGCGGCAACACTCGTTGGATGCAAAGTTTGATTCCTCATCAAAGGAGTAACCATGTTGCATACTTTCGATGGATCCCGCTACAGGAAAAACTAGAAATACATGAAAAACATGATTTCAATCACGTTTTTTCACGTTCTTCTCATTTTTCATGTGGTAGAGTCCATCAAAAGTATGCAACATGGGTACTCCTTGGATGAGGAATCAATTATACATCCAACGAGTGTTTCCACTCAAAATTGGAGTAAACCCATAGGGAGATAAGTTGAAAAAATAGTTTTTTCCTTTTTCCCTCTAAAATTTGATGATGTCATCTAATCTTATTTTATTATTTCCACTATTATTTTATGATTTCCTTAGGAGGCCCATTTTAGACCTAAAAAATCCTCTAATGTCTCATTATGCTCAATGTCTAGAAACGAAGAGTACATAAACTGATGAAATGGAATGGTTAGTTTCTCCTTCAAAGAAACAACTTCTGCAAAAGTTCTCACTCCATACACATGTTAACATACAGTCAAACGTGTAAACCTTCAGCAAACATAGGCATCTTACACCAAGATCCCAGAATCCAACTTCAAAGAGCATAAAAAATACCACCATCCACTTGAAGTACATAAACAAGTCTATTATCCAAAACACATATAGAGAAAAGAGGAATAAAAGCTATAACACTAATGTAATGGTTGTTGCAGAAAGCACATGGAGGCTGGAAAACCCATGCAAGGTCATATCCAACTTCAAACTCCTCCATAAACTAAATCAACACTTTGGCTGACAATGGCACCCATAGGCTTCAATTTCCAAAAAGTCTATCTAGAAGCACTCCTTTGATCCTGAGACCTGCTCCAATGAGTTCATAATATCGAAAAATGGCCATCTAGCCTCTTTTTGCACCCAATTTGGTCGAGAACAGGAGAAGTTATGACCTCTCCTAGTTAGGCCACTATTCTTTCCACAAATTGCTAAAAAATTGGCACTGATCCTACAATTTCGCCCACCCCCCCACAAAAAGCGCTAACTAGGTGAAAATTCGCCCACTGCCAGGCAAAATTGTAGGATGGTTAATTCTGCCCTTAACCTTGCTGGCAGTTATAAAAAATGTCAGCCCTACCAGTCACATGACGTGGTCAGTGTCTGGTAGTTAACAATGGCATTTTTGGTTTCGTTAACCATCTACAGCTTGGAGGAAGTGTTCACATAACGCTGCTTCATCCGATGGTTAGGCTAGTGATGACAGTTAATGTCGCGGTTACAATAGCTACTGCGGGTAGGCAGATAGGTGGTCACATGGGGGGCATTTAAGTCCGGCCACCCCACAACCTTGGGTTAGTAAACCTTAAAACAAACCCGTAAGCCATTATAGTTAAGTAACAATGTGTAGGCGGGTTAGAAACACATTGCAATTTTCTTTGGGAGATTGTAGGGTCGAGCTCGGCTTCTGACCTATCTTGCCAACAAAATTTTTATCGGTCATTAGGAGAACACGTGACGGCCTCTGCTTATCCATGTGTCACCTTGGACTGAACCCAAACATGTGGACCAATCAGACATCATGAACTCAACATACTATTTTGATAATATTCTAAGAATATTCCCCTTGCTACCTAGGCGATATGGGTGCCCAGTCAACATCCTAGTCAACCACCTGCAAAATTTTTACATGTTTGAAAAAGTGAACAAATTGTGTTTCTGGGAGCATACAGTGTTTGTTTTGAGTGAAACGAGTTGTGTTGGATTCAGGACAACAAGCGCTATGCATTCATTCAAGTTCCACACCATTCTGACAACTTTTATTTTTAGGCAAATTTTGAGCTCCTAATCACTTTTGCCTGCTGAAAAAATTTTGGTCTCCAAAAGTTCACTTTCATTTGTTCAGTGTTTGAAGGTACAATTCCTTCATATTTCCAAACACGATCCAATTGATGTTTGTAATGCCTTGACTTGTACTTGTCTTGGCTCCTTCTCTAACTAAACTTGAATTATAATCTGACCAAAGAATTCAAGTTCAACGTTCTTCTCGGCATGTCCATGTCGCTATGGCCATCCACAACAACATCCTTCCTAAGAAGAATTACAAGGCGCTCTTCTGCAAAATCCTTTTCGAGGATAAGATGCCAAAAGACTTTGACAAATGAGCCAAAACAAGTTTCACATAGTGAATACTAGGATAACTTGAGTGCTTAACACATTTGTAACATACTAAATGTGTTGCAGCTATTTATACAACAATTTTAAAATGATTTCTTAAACTAAAAATAGAAATGCATTTTACAAGATGGAATAACTTGAATCCCAAATTTTCCATTCAAATTGACTATTAACAAGACAAACTAGCATAATAATGCCCAAAGAAAACATTGTTGCATATAAGTGATTTATTTATGAACATCACTTTTACCAATTACCCAGCTATGGAGATATGAAACTAGTGTAAAACAAATATTTAAAAACTTCAGTTGGACAAATAGTCCGACCATTTGTTACCCAATCAAGTAAATGAACCCTCTATTTGAATTTTTTCTTTTTCAACATGTTATTTAAATCAGCATGTTGTTTTCCATTATGAAAAACATTTGAATTAATAGGATGATTATATCTCTTTTTTTTGTCCTTTGGCTTACGCTTCTTGTGTGAAGAACTTACATGGCAAGAAGATCGTAACTTTTTTTCTTCGTCAACTTGTTAAGAACTCTTTGGATATGTTTTGCACTTCAAGTCCTCTTTATTCTTGAGGAACCAAGTAGGTACCAATTCTGGATGTAAATCCCAACATCTTGCCTCCTCATGTCCTCTCTTATGGAAGAAGGAACCCGATATCCAAGAGTTGTCTCTAGAAGACCATTCTCATTTTGCAACATAGCATATGCCTTCATATTTAGGCCTCTCCTTTGCCTCAATTAGATTTTTAATGCCTTGAGGGTTCACTCCAATGCCTTCTCCCTTGTAACCCATCTTGGTCAAGACATTGGATCCAATGCCTTTACTATGTTTTTCAAAGGCTGCAAATGAATTTACATCAACATTTTCATGTAAAGAAGAAGCATGTAAATTCTTACCATATACCTCATCATTTGATTGACATACAAATATGTTTTCAAACTCTCTTTTGATTTTGGATGTGTCGCCTTGGAATCTTTGGCTCTCTTCTTTCAGCTCCTTGAATTTGGATGTTGATAGAACCTCATCTTCCACATCATGTGGAAAAAAGGTACAAACTTGTCCATCTTCCTTCTTTGAGGAACTTTCTATACTAGAATCTTGCATAAGAGTTGTAGAAAAACAGGAATATTGAGGAGAAGATGTTGGTTTATCACCGTTCTTGTTACCTTCTTCCTTGGAGAACATTTTCCTCTTGGAGGTCTAGAGATTTCACCTTGCAATTTGGTATTCCTCTCTTCATAGAGGATTTTCACCATTTCCCTCATGTCTAAGAAAGTCTTTCTAAAATCCTTCACATCCTCTAACATTATTGCATGATCTCCTCCTTGGGAAATGTTTTTCTTGAATATTCTTCTCCAACTTGAGGTAGAACTGCTGGTAGAGATTGTAACAATCATGCTCTCCTTTCCAAAACCTTCTCCTCACTTGAGCTTCAAAACACATTCACTTGAAACAACCGTGAATTCCTCCTTGCACAAAGAAAACTAGTGCTTTGATACCAACTTGATTTGAATTTGGAATATTAGATGTATATGCTAAGATCCTCATCACAATACAAAAATGTGCCTGAGGTTTGTACTCCAAAATAGCAAGTAAAAGCATGAGTTTTTATGTGTGTTTTCTTAAGTTAATTTCATGAAAAACTTTAAATATGGAATCAAAACATTGAATGGAAGCATGCATCAATAAGTAATACACTAGCCATTGTTAAAGGAGTTTACCCCTCCTAGTTTACATCTCCTTGGATCAGCTCAAATGGCATGACCCCTTCTCATTATGCTCAATGTCTAGAGAAGAAAGGTACATAAACTAGTGAAATGGAATGGTTAGTTTCTCCTTCAAAGAAACAACTTCTGCAAAAGTTCTCACTCTATACACATGTTAACCTACAGTCAAACATGTAAACCTTCAACAAACATAGGAATTCATATTACACCAAGACCCCATACTCCAAGTTCAAAGAGCATTAATAGTACCACAATCCACTTGAAGTACATAAACAATTCTCTTCTCCAAAACACATATAGAGAAAAGAGGAATAAAATCTACAAAATTGATGTAATGGTTGTTGCAAAAAGCACATGGAGGCTAGAAAACCCCTCCAAGATCATCTCCAACTTCAAACTCCTCCATAAACAGAATCAACACTCTGGTTGACAATGGCAGCCATAGGCTTTAATTTGCAAAAAGCCTATCCAGAAGTGCTCCTTGGATCCTCCAACATGCTCCAATGAGTCCAGAATATCCAAAAATGGCCATCAAGCATCTTTTTGCACCCAATTTGGTTGAAAATTGGAGAATTTATGACCTCTCCTAGTTATTCCACTATTTGCTCCACAAATTTTTCAAAAGCCAGCACCAATCCTACAATTTCGCCCAAAAAAGTGCTAATTGGGAAAAAATTTCACCCACCACCGGGCGAAATTATAGGACAGTTAATTCCAACCCTATTGGTCACTTGATGTGGTCAGGGTCTGGTGATTAATGATGGTGGTTGCAGTTTCATTAACCATTTTAGCTTGGCTGAAGTGTTCACATAATGTCGCTTGGTCCGATAGTTAGGCTAGCAGTGACATTTACCGTGGCAGTTACAATAGCTACTGCGGGTAGGCGAATAGGCAGTCACATGATGGGCGGTTAAGTCTGCCCACCCCCTAACCTTGCATTAGTAAACCTTAAAACAAGCCCGCAACCTATTATATTTAAGTAACAATTCATAGGCAAGTTGGAAACATGTTGTGTTATGTTGTGGGAGGTTGCAGGGTTGAGCCCAACCTCCCACCTGTCTTGCCAACAAAATTTTGATTGGTCATTAGGAGCACATGTGGTGCCCTCTGGCTTAGCCACGTGTCACCTCATTAATGGCCCGAGCCCAAACACATGGAAAATTAGACATCTCCAACTCAACAGAATATTCTGAGAATACTCCCCTTGCCACCTAGGCTGTACGGATGCCCAATCAGAATCCCAGTCAGCCACCTGCAAATTTTTTACACGTTTGACAAAGTGAACTGATCACATTTTTGGGAGCATATGGTGTCCATTTTGCGTGAAACGAGTTGTGCTAGATTCAGGATGAAGAGCACTAAGCATTCATTTAGGTTCCATGCCATTCTAACAACTTTGATTTTTGGGAAAATTTTGAGCTCTTGATGACTATCAAGTCAGAAGAATTCCCCACATCACACTTCCCATCTGATGCATAGGGAGATTCTATGTAGTCTACCACCTTGTTAGCCATCTGATCTCTTCCCTATAAGGCATACTATGTCAACTAAACCAAATCACAATAAACCAACATACCTTAACATAATTCGCGGAAGATAACTTGTATTCAACATCATCAAATCAGCATGATACATGTATAACATAATCATAACAACATATAAAAACATATCGAATAAATGTATCAACACATAAACATCATTTTAGCTAGGGTCCAGTAATCAATGCAAGGCCATATCAACAATGCATGCTATGACCTCAATCATGACAACAACCATTACTCCATTGCACACATTTCCACATGCAAATATCAACATGCATAATAAATGCCTAATCAACTATAGAAACGTATGAACACATGTAGTCAATAATAATTAATCAATTCTTGTAATCAACCTATAATATTGAGTCAACCTATAATACTGATACATGTAATCACAAAATTCAAGAATGCACCTGACAGACAAGGGTGTAGTCAAGTGACATATAACCAACATGTAAGCAACATATAACCACATGAAACTAGTTATATACTTCCAACAATGCATCCCACAAAAACACATCAATTTCCTCATGAAAACCTTACTACAATCATGATCAACATGATGCAATGCAACAAGCACATGGAATGAAAGTGTAAGAGACACACATGCCACTAAAATGCATGCATGACCAAGCACCTACACCCAAGGAGAGCACAACCATGCTCTGATACCAATCTCTAACACCCCTCCTCCCAGGTCCACCCAAGCAACTAGCTAGCTGGGGTAAGCATGCGACAAGACATACTACTATAAGGGATTCAACTTCCTTGGTGACCTTAAGGAAATGGAACTATTGTAACATATCAAACAAACCCATCCACATAAAAAAAACACCCTCAAGAGACATGTCATCCACTAAGACATCATGCCCCTGAGTTCCACTGATGATTTAAGCCTTTTAACCCTTGGTCACTCTCATGTTATAGGAAAGACAATGACCAGAAGTCAAAGTCGCTCTCACAGGCCTATGTGCCAGGGTCCCTGGACTTTTTCTAGCATACCTGTGCTACCGTCCCCGAGATTTAAGCCACTTTTCTAACCGAGAATCCCGGGCTCTGCTAAAAACTTCTTATAACCTTCAGAATCCATCACATGCATGATGACAATATAAAAAAATAAAAAATAAACCTCGCGACTAAGCTTGAGCATCCCCAACCGGGACTGACATTCTTTCAAACACTTGGAATTAATGCAACTTACAGGTCTAAGATACAAGACATGCCATAAATGACTGAAAGAACTCATCAAACATAACCAAAAGGATCACCTCCTTCTCCATTGAACTATTATATCACCAATTAGGTCTTACATCCATCCATTTAACAATTACAAGTAAATACATGAAATAACCATGACATGAAATGATCATTTAACCATGCTTATAACTAGCATAAAACCAAATAAATATCAGACATATGACAACCATTAAATCCACATATAAACCAATGCAAAACTAAGATAACTGATCTTTTATTAATCATAGGAAAATCTGACCAGGTTCGGGACTTCCACGTAGCACCCAACCATAGACATGGTTGAACCAAATCTCTCTTTTAGCCAGTCACCCCCGTGTCATATTCTAAGTATGAATGTGGGATCTCATATAAAAACAAATCAAAGATCAACGAAGGGAATCAAGAGGTTAAACCACCTCCACCCTTGTAGTGACCAATCTAGGGTGCTAGATTAGACTAGATTTATTATCGACCAGGGTAAGTAAACTTTGAGGCATGCGTCTAAAATCTATAGACATACATGATTCCTAACTAAGTGTTTGTTGTGATAGGCAACAATACTTCTTTACAGAAGGTTGAGATATGTTTCCCCTCACCTTAACACTCAAATCACCTAGATTATCTAACTGTCCTAAGGATAAAACGTATGGCTAGGCTGAGATTTTAGTCCCCTTACAAGGATGTTGTGCACAAAAGATCTATCTAGTTAACACTAAAGCATTCATAAAGAAATAAAAAACACACTGAACTTTAAATGCATAAACAGACAGATTCTATGGACATGCTTTAAAATATAACGATGGATCAAATCTCTTACAAGACCTGGTTCAATGATCTAATGATAAGATCTTCAAGCGATCACCATAAATACCATTTGTGAGAATTCATAATCAAATTGACAAAGCCATGAACATGGAAATAACATTAAACAGTATGTGTTCTATGTAAATTCAAAAGATGCTAAGGAAACGAAATTAACAGTATACCAATCCACGCAGGGCTCGTCCACGTTTCAATGGTACACTGGAATGAACTCAAGCAACGAGAGTATTAACGCATAGACAATGCTGGAGTAAAATCGTAACTATATTCAAATGCTGAAGATTGCAATCACATATATGAGTTCGGTTCTCAAAACAAGACATAGAGATAATATTTGTAACCTGTCTCTGAAAACCAAAAATAATACACAGTCTTTATCTGCCATCCTATCTGGATCGAATGCACATTCATTAAGCAGATGTTTTTGTGTTTACAGTGGAGTGAATTTTGGTCATTCTAATATAAACGGATTTCCAAAAAAAAAGACAAAATGAAACTGGTTTGGAACCCATGGCTTTTACTGCCTTTGTAACCAAAAGGCTGGGGTTTGACCCAGCGTTGACCACATAACTAGGAGCTTTTGATCTGCTGTGAAATCGATTTTTCTCCATGCATGTACATTCAGGAGCTTGTTCCTATCCATTGCTTTGGCTTGCCTATCATGCCACGTGTCAGATGATAAACCATTTACAGGATGTTATGTCTTCCTGTAACCTTTTTGTTGAAAATTCCTAATTTCTAACATAAAAATTCATCAATTAACTTTAATTCAAACTAACAACTATAATGCTATTAACTAATCAATTTTGATGGATGTAAAGGGGTCTATGGAGGGAAAAGATAGACAAATGATGATGTTTTTAGAAGAAAAATATGGTAATGGAATGGTACCAACATCTCCCCCAAGCTTAATGTCTTAGCATGTCCTCATGCTAAGCCTGATGTTCTGCCTCTATACTCTGTCCCTGCCTGCACCTCTGCTGCCTTTAACAATGCATCTATGTTCTTTTTAGCTTGGGCTTCCTTTTGGATGTGGAGCTCATGCTTCAAACTCTTGTATTCCTCCTTGAGGGCTTTCTTTTGGGTGTACCACTTAGTTTCCCAGTTGCAAATGTCAGTCTGTTCGACCTTGAGCTCTTTAATTTGCTCCTTAAGATTCTCATTCTTCTGCTAGGTTTTCTTGCTCTGAATTTTCAACATCTCATTCTCCCTCTTAATAATTTTTTCCAGCATGTTGGTCTCCATCAATTCTTCTTTTAATCTTTCAATTTGCTTTTCCAGCCTCCTTTGTTTCTTAATTGCAGGTGGTGACTCCTTTCCTTGCCTATTGTTGCTCTCAACCTCCATTTCGGCTTCTTGTCCATGCTGTGAGTGAGCACTGCTCTCGATGTCCATCGGTACATGTGCATTTGATTCAGGTTGATCTTCTTGTGGCTGGGTCTTTTGTTCTCTCCTGGATCTTCTTGTATAGGTAGTGAAAATTTTATCTTGCTCCATTTTCTGGGCACCCTCTTGTCTCATCTTTCTCGTCCTCACACTGCACAGGAATCTCTTCATCAATGTCAAGCATATATCCTGAGTGCTCTTACTGTTCTTGCTCATCCTCTCCATCTTTGATTTGATTGGCAACAAGGAATTCCTTCCATGTCTTGCCCCTTTTCTGCACTTCAGATTCAATGAGAATCTTAATTAACCCGAAATGATATAAACTTTTGTCCTCATTACCTTTCTGCTTTTGGATAGTCTTTTACATCTTGGTCAAGCTTTGTAAGAGGAAATATGGTAAACTAACAATGAACTGCCCCTTTAAATGTAACAGAAGTTTAATATGGTACAAATAGACTATGCTATATCGACCCTCGCATGTAACAAACTTTTGGATGATATACACCATCTCGTCCCATGGATGCATCAACCAGCTCCTTGGGACACCCTTCTTCTAGTTAACCAATGAAACCCTCGACTTGGACATGAATTGGGTCCATGATTTCTCTTTGAATTGTTTAGCTTTGAAGTACTTCTCTCCTTCTGGGCTGATCCCTAAGGACTGTGCTATAGTGTCTTCTGAGACTCTAAATGAGAAATTACCTATCAGCGCTTTCTCCCCATTAAATGTAAAGGCAAACTGTTTAGTCACTTCCTCGTTGCTTCCATTAAACTTCTCCAAGAAGGGTAGCCACTGTTTCTCTCTTAAAATTGCAATGCAGTCATCGTGGTACTAAGAACTATCAAATGTGTTTGATTCTACTCTATTAGTCATTTTGACAGAGAACTCTTGCTCTAACCCTCTTCGTTTATGCTTATTAATTGAACAAGGGTATTTTGGTTTGTTACCTTTGCTTTTCGCTTCACACAACTGACCTGATGGCGTCCTCTGTTCTTCGCAATCAGCTCCTTCAATGGCTTGAGCAGTGACCGGATGACTGGCCTTGAATTATGGCAGAGGTGGAAATTTGTGAGCCCAAATACTGTGCTTTCCTTTCATAGCACTTGGTGTTCTCGGCCTCCGTTTTTTTGAAATCACAGCACTTGAATTGCTAATATAGAACACCCTTTCTACAACTGAGAATGAAATAGAATTTTAACAATCGACTCGACCCAATTCACTATAATAATAACATAGCATATTCATAGTCCAATGACAGAGGAGTAGCTGTACTGGGTTGTGTGAATACCATCATGAGAACGCCGCGAGCATGTATGAAGTACTGGAGTGTAATAACGGATAGTCGCTTGCATGAGTCGACTTGGTCGAGCGATCATGTTATAAGTTGGTCGATTCAAAGTCAATGCATGAATCCGTGTAACATTTGGCTTTCCAAGAGTTCACCACCTGTCCCTTGCTCATTGGTTCTTGGCCGACTAAGGAGATGTTGGACCAAAAGTAAGGTTTGATGGCTGATAGGGAGTGAATAACAAGGCTGGGAGGGTGGTAGAATAGAGGATTAAAAATCGTAGGAGAAGTATGGGGATAGGCTAGAGCATTGGGAAATGGTAGGAATTAGGAATATGACAAGAGTGGTGGATACGTGGGTGTTTTTGAAATTGATTATAAGCAGTTACAGTCATCACATTTAACATTAAATTAATCCAAGAATTTAAATGTTAAAAATAAAGATGATAACAATACTTTACACTTTTGTTGGTTGATCAAGAGTTGAGTTGGCATGCATAGGTAGGCTTTCTTGTTCAGATATGACTAATCTTTGTTGTCCATAACAGGTCCCTCTGAGATGAATTTGGATGCAAGAGGTCCCTCTGAGATCTGGAGAATGTTTGTGCAGCCTCTTTGAAATCTGGAAAAGAACTTTATGTGTGCAGCTTCTTTAATCTTTGATGTTTGATGGAGCCTCGGTGACAAGCAACCTTTGAATCTTTGCTGAAATTTGTTGAAGCTTTGCTGAAGTAGCTTGAGATAGCAGTCTCTAACAGGTCCCTTTTATGTTTGTTGAATAGGTCCCTCTATTTTTGGTGCTGGTATCATGGTCTTCTGAACAAGTCCCACTGCATAGTGCTTAAAACAGGTCCCTCTGATTAGAACAAAGACAAAAACAACTTCTTTATTGAAATATTGGAGTGCTGAAACAAACTTCTTTGAGAATTTACAATGAAGAGATAAACTCTTTGAAAATTTGCAGTGAGGAGATGAGATAAAAAAAACAAAAATTCTGATGCTTCTCCCCCGCTAAAGCTTTGACTTATCCTCAAGTCATTATTAAATCGATGAATCAACAGGAAACAAAAAGAACAAGGAATTCTTACCAGCCAAAGAATTGGTTTTCAAGTAAGAATTTTGGGTTAGAGTGTGCCAGAGTCTGGTTTTCACATCTAAACCATTATTAATTTATTTATTTATTTTTATTATTAATTTTTTTTTCTTTTTTTTTCTTTTTAATTTTTGTTCTTTTTTTTTTTAGATTTTTTTTTAAATGGAAATGAATTGAACTAAGGTAGAGATACTACAGCTGAAGGCTGCAATATCTCAACCTCCCTTTGCTGAGATACAATTTGAAGAAAATCCTCCTTGGTGATGGGCTTATGATAGAGTTTCAACCTATGGCCATTGACAAGAAAGGGGTGACCTTCTCCATCAATGGTAATAAGCTAGACTGATCCATTCTCATGAACTTGAACTATTTCATATGGGCCCATCCAATGTGTGGTAAACTCGGCTTTATGATCTCTGAATTTAGAGTCAAAGAGTAAAGCCCAATCTCCTTCTTTGAACTGTTTTTTCTTGATATGTGCATCATGCCACTGCTTCCTTTGTCTTTGCATGAGGAGTGTTGTCTCCTCTGCTTGCTGCCTCATTTCATCCAGCTAGTTCAACTATTGAATTCTTTCTTGTTGTGCTTCATTAAGATCAATTCCCAAATCTGCAGCCATCTTAAAAGTATGTATTTGAAACTCAATAGGAAGCATTACCTCTTTGCCATACACCAATTGGTATGGTGTAAATCCTGTAGTATTCTTCCACGTGATTCTATAAGCCCAGAGTGCATCTTTGAGCTTCTCCTCCCAATTCTTTCTGTTCATTGCTACGGTCTTAGTGATAATTCCTTCCAATGTTTTATTTGTTGATTCCACCTGGCCATTGGCTTGTGGATGGTAAGGTGTACTTCTTCTATGCTTGATTTGATATTTTTTGGTGATGTCCTTAACTAACTTTGAAGTAAACTGGGTACCTTGATCTGTTACTATCTCCCTTGGTACTCCATACCTTACAAAAATTTCTTCAAAGAGGAAATTTACCACTGTTTGTTTAGTTGCCCGGACTAGTGCTTTAGCTTCAGCCCACTTTGTCACGTAATCAGTACATACTAGGATGTACTTCTTACCATTAGAAGTTGGATTGATGGGTCATATGAAGTCTAGAGCCCATTTTTCAAATGGCTCTAGGTGTACTTGAGGCCGAAGTGGCATCTCATCTGTAGCTGTAGGCCTACCCATTCTTTGACAGCTATCACAACTCTTCACGTACTTCTTGGAATCCTTGAAAATAGATGGCCAGTAGTACCCAAGACTAAGGATCTTGAATGTTGTTCGTTTAGCTGAAAAATTCCCACCACATGGTTCATCATGGCAAGATTTTAAAATATCAATAATTTCATCATTTCTTACACATCGTCTAATAATCATATCATAACCAATGTAAAATAAATCGCCATTAACCCATGAGTATCAAGCACTTTGTTTGATTAGCCTCTTCTTTTCCTTTGGAGTAAAATATGGAGGTGTTCTTCCCGTGGACAAATAATTGGCCAAGTCTGCATACCAAGGATTCGCTATTGAAATTGCAAATAAATTTTCATCCGGAAAAGAATCTTCAACCAGAACAACCTCACCTTGATTTTGCAGTCTAGAAAGAAAATCTGCCACCTAATTCTCCTTACCTATTCTATCTAACACTGTGATGTTAAATTCCTGTAACAATAACAACCATCTGGTAACTCTGCCACTAGTTACTGGTTTATTCATTAAGTGCTTGATGGCAGAATGGTCAGTATGTACAAAAACCTCATAACCAGTTATATAATGTCGGAATTTATTCACAGCATGTATGACTGCAAGCATTTCTTTTTGTGTGACTGTGTAGTTTAATTCTGCAGGTGTTAGATTTTTGTTAATGAAATAGATGGCATAATGACAAGATTGCTCTTTTTGGCCTAATGAGGCACCTACTGCAGTATCAGATGCATCTGTAAAGATGTGAAATGGTAGGTTCCAGTTAGGTCCTTTTAAGACTGGTGTGGTTGATAGTTTTGCTTTGAGTGTTTCGAATGCTTGTTGACAATTATCATTCCAGTTGAAAGGTGCATCTTTGGCTAGAAGTTTAAACAAAGGTCAAGCTATTCGACTAAAATGCTCAATGAATCTTCTGTAATAGCTTGCATACCCAAGGAAACTTCTTACCTCTTTTTGAGTCTTTGGAATTGGCAAATCGGCAATGATCTGAATTTTTGCTGGATCAACTTTAATGCCGTGAGAAGAAATATAGTGTCCTAATACTATCCCTTCATTTAACATGATAAAACTTTTTTCGTTGCTTAGGGACAGATTAGCTTCAATACATCTCTTCAAAACTTTTTCAAGATTTGTTAATGCATGCTCAAATGAATCACCATACACTGAAAAATCATCCATATAAACTTCAACACAATCATGAACTAAATCAGCAAAAATAGCTAATACAACTCTCTGAAATGTAGTTGGAGCATTGCAAAGTCCAAATGGCAAAACATTATAAGCATAAGTGCCCCAAGGACAAGTAAAAGTGGTTTTTTCTTGGTCTTCTGGGGCTATCCTTATCTGGTTGTAGCCACTGAAACTATCAAGAAAAGAGAATGATGATTTCCCAGCTAATGTGTCTAGCACTTGGTCAATAAATGGTAGTGGGAAATAATCTTTGAGGGTGGCTTTGTTCAATTATCTGTAGTCAACACAAATCCTCCACTTACCATTTTTCTTGGGCACTACTACCAATGGGGATACCCACTGACTGTCAAAGATAGGATATATAAAATTGACTCTTAATAGTTTTTGTAATTCTTCTCTAACAATATCCTGAAGCATGGGGTTCATTCGTCTCTGTGGTTGCCTCACCGGTTTGACATTGCTATCTATATAAATATGGTGAGTGCATGTTTCAGGGTGGATTCTGGGCATATCCGTGTAGTCCCAAGCAAATGCTTTCTGGTATTTTCTCAATAATTGAATCAATTTCTCTTCTTGAGATGAGTCTAGGTGAGTGCCAATATTCAAAGTCTTTCCTGAACTAATCTCTATGGTCTTACTATGTGTGTTTGTGATGGATTGGATAGGAAAAATGTTGCGAAATGTTGTTTGTAAAGAATGAATGGTGCATGTTTCTTGAAAATTTTGTGCCAAAAGTTCATCTGCAGCATGGTATTGGTCATTCCTCAATTCTTCGGAAACATCAGGTTGAGAGAGGAACAATTCTACCAAATCATCATTATCATGTTCTTGAAAATCATATATTTGGTTGATGCTGAAAATATATTGAACTTCTACCTTATCATTATATTTATCATCAAGCCATAAATTGTGTGCTACTGTTGGTGACTGTGCTGATGGGTAAAGAGTGAGTTGTTTTCTTTCAGTCCCTCATGAAATGATCATATTACCCGATCTACATCCTATGAATGCATCAGTAGTTGCTAACCATGGCCTACCAAGGATGATAGGGTGTCCTCCTTAATTGGATTTTGGCTGAAGAACTAAAAAGTCCACTGGATACTTCCAAGAGTCTAGTGAAACAATTATGTCCTCCAAAATCCCTTCAGGAATCACTTTAGACCTATCAGCGAGTTCTAAAACAATTGTTGTGTGCTGCAAGTTTGTAAGTTGGAGTGTTTTCATGGTTTCAAGAGTCATCACATTTATTGCAGCCCCAAGATCAATTAAGGTGTTTGGAATATGTATGTTCTTAATGATTGTAGTGACTCTGGGAATACCAGGATCAACATACTTTTCCATTGAAATGGTGTTTGTCATAAGGCCAGCTAGATGTCCAATAACATGAATGGTTTGTGGGTCAACTCTTTTCCTAGTAGGCTTCTTAAGGCACAGTTCTTTGATGGCTTTAGTATATATGGGAATGTCTTTTATGGCTTGTAGTAGCGGAATTTTATGTAGACATTCTTTAGCTCATCTAAAACATCAAACTGTGGTATAGACATGGGAAGTTTTGGTTGGACCAATCGGTCTGGAAAAGGTGGTGGATGCAATGGTTGCATTTGTTTTTGTTTGATGTCATCATTTGGTTTCCTTTGAATGGGAGTTTCATTTTCATTTTCTTCGTTTTCTCCTTGTTTTTCAACTGCTACAGATTCTTTGTGAAGTACCTTCCCAGACCTCAAATTGATATTTTGCAAGGGTAATGTGGGATATGAGGGTCCCTCATCTACATTGTAAGCTAGTCTCTCTGCTCTGTTATTTGGATTTGGTACAGGTTGAGCAGGGATTTGAGTAGGTCTAGGAGGTTGTGGGTTAGATGGAAGTTGTAATTGTGGTAGATTTATTGGTGGAGGAGTAGGCAACGCTTGTTGAGTGGGTTGGGATTGATGTGGGTAAACAACTTGCTGCTGAGGATATTGTTGATATGATTGAGGATATGGCGAATATGGCTGATGGTATTGTTGATATGGCTGCAAATATGGTTGGTATGGTTGAGGGTATGGTGGATATTATTGACAGTATTGTTGAGATGGTCTCCATTGTTGTTGTGGGTAACTTTGGTGTTTCCATGGCATGGGTACATTCCATGAATTCTGAGTATACATCTGATCATGTGCAGGAAATTGTAAATTCTGGTTTGGGAACATACCTTGAGGTGGAGGTCTTGGCTGCCATGGTCTCTTTGCGCCAATAAAATACACATTCTCCATATCTGTATTGGCTGCCACATTACAATTCTGCAAAACCTTAACTTTAGAGCAATGAAATATATCATGATTTTCAGTACAAAAGGCACAAACTTGAATATTTTCTAATGGGTAATCTTTTAAGGCATGCTTCTTCCGGCATTTTGGACAAAAGATAGCCATCATTTGATCTTCCTCTTCTTGTCTTTTCTTAGCTTTAAGGGTGTCAATTTGGGTCCCTAATGTATTCAACAGATATATTTTGAATTCCTCTAACAAATTTCCTATTTCAGCTCGTGTGACACTAGCTGAAGTAGATTTTGTGGCTTTGGATGATATGGTTCTTTTTCCAATTTTTGCTTTGCTCCTAGAATACTTTTCACATAGATCAGCAATTTCTTCGAAAGGTAAGGTGGAAATATCACCTTTGCCCATAAAATTAAGATCATCTAAGTATTCCTCTCGAATGCCCTTCAAAAATATTGTTCTAATGAGATCAAGAGTCATGGATCGATGTTTTGAGTTTTGTAAATTGTAAACAAATCGTTCCAAGTACTCCTCTAAACTTTCATCCTGTTGTTGATTCATCCTAAAGATATCATCTTTAGAATCCTTTGATCTACAATAAGGTTCGTATTTCCTTAGAAATATCCTTCGCATGCCATCCCAATCAGTTATTGCATGCTCACCAAGTCCCATGAACCATCTTAGCGTTGATGCCTTTAATGTTGCTGGGAAATTACTAAGCCTATGGGGATCATCTGGTGTAACAATATGTTCGACATACAATGTCAAACTCAAACAAGAATGATCTGGTCTATGAGCCATGCCATAAAAGTTTGGTAACACAGAAGGAGGTATGTTTTTCATTTTTATTTCCTCATCATGATTGTCTTCTGGTTCGTGGATAGGAAATTTAAAAGTTGATTCTTCCTCCTCTCCTTGATCGTGTTGTTGTTCAGGAGTGGGTCTTCTTGTTGATCCTCCTCCTTCCTCAGCCATTTTTGTAGATTCTTCTAGTGATTTGATTGTTTGTTCGGTATCACTCGTTCCAAAGAGTTGTTCTATAAATTGTTGAGTTATTTTTCTACTTTCTCTCTTTGCAGAAGATTCAGGGAGATGTTTCTTCTGAGATTCGTGTGCCAATAAGATTTGTCTCTCAATAAGTGTAAGTCTTTGGCCCGATTTGTGTTTATCCTCTAATCTTTGTATGGTGGTTTCCTCAGTTGGTGTTGTGTGTTCAGTTTTTCCCAAAGGGTCTGCTCCTCGTGATAGGTTAGTTTTTGGATGGTGGGTTTTTGTGAATCTGTCTCTATTATCTCTGGATCTAGGCATAAGCAAACATGATTTCTAAAGTGACAGTCAAATCTATGTTGTGTTTTCTTTTGGTTTGTTTTTTTTTGTGATTTAAATTTTTTTATATTTTGATTGATTTTTTTTTCGAAATCCTCTAACTACTCCTCCCCGGCAACGACGCCAAAATGTAGTGACCAATCTAGGGTGCTAGATTAGACTAGATTTATTATCGACCAGGGTAAGTAAACTTCGAGGCATGCGTCTAAAATCTATAGACATAAAGGATTCCTAACCAAGTGTTTGTTTTGATAGGCGAAAATACTTCTTTACAGAAGGTTGAGATATGTTTCTGTTAGGCCCCTATACTACTAGTGTAACCCCTTATTGTTATTAGTACTACCCCCTTATTATATTGATGTACCCATGTAGTGCCCATATTGTCACTATTGTGCCCCATAGAAGCCCACTATTGTTGTTATTGTGCCCTTACATTATTATTGTTATGTCGGCTTTGATTACATCATGACCCCTTAGACTCCTATATATAGAAAGGAGATATTTTCATTTGTATCATCCAAGAATTGTTCATTTATGTAATGTAAAGGAGGTTGCCCCCTCGAAGAGGCTGAA
>APFE031129074.1:82187-111653 GCA_000404065.3 Pinus taeda
TGTAGTTGGAGCATTGCAAAGTCCAAATGGCAAAACATTATAAGCATAAGTGCCCCAAGGACAAGTAAAAGTGGTTTTTTCTTGGTCCTCTAAGGCTATCCTGATCTGGTTGTAGCCACTGAAACTATCAAGAAAAGAGAATGATGATTTCCCAGCTAATGTGTCTAGCACTTGGTCAATAAATGGTAGTGGGAAATAATCTTTGAGGGTGGCTTTGTTCAATTATCTGTAGTCAACACAAATCCTCCACTTACCATTTTTCTTGGGCACTACTACCAATGGGGATACCCACTGACTGTCAAAGATAGGATATATAAAATTGACTCTTAATAGTTTTTGTAATTCTTCTCTAACAATATCCTGAAGCATGGGGTTCATTCGTCTCTGTGGTTGCCTCACCGGTTTGACATTGCTATCTATATAAATATGGTGAGTGCATGTTTCAGGGTGGATTCTGGGCATATCCGTGTAGTCCCAAGCAAATGCTTTCTGGTATTTTCTCAATAATTGAATCAATTTCTCTTCTTGAGATGAGTCTAGGTGAGTGCCAATATTCAAAGTCTTTCCTGAACTAATCTCTATGGTCTTACTATGTGTGTTTGTGATGGATTGGATAGGAAAAATGTTGCGAAATGTTGTTTGTAAAGAATGAATGGTGCATGTTTCTTGAAAATTTTGTGCCAAAAGTTCATCTGCAGCATGGTATTGGTCATTCCTCAATTCTTCGGAAACATCAGGTTGAGAGAGGAACAATTCTACCAAATCATCATTATCATGTTCTTGAAAATCATATATTTGGTTGATGCTGAAAATATATTGAACTTCTACCTTATCATTATATTTATCATCAAGCCATAAATTGTGTGCTACTGTTGGTGACTGTGCTGATGGGTAAAGAGTGAGTTGTTTTCTTTCAGTCCCTCATGAAATGATCATATTACCCGATCTACATCCTATGAATGCATCAGTAGTTGCTAACCATGGCCTACCAAGGATGATAGGGTGTCCTCCTTAATTGGATTTTGGCTGAAGAACTAAAAAGTCCACTGGATACTTCCAAGAGTCTAGTGAAACAATTATGTCCTCCAAAATCCCTTCAGGAATCACTTTAGACCTATCAGCGAGTTCTAAAACAATTGTTGTGTGCTGCAAGTTTGTAAGTTGGAGTGTTTTCATGGTTTCAAGAGTCATCACATTTATTGCAGCCCCAAGATCAATTAAGGTGTTTGGAATATGTATGTTCTTAATGATTGTAGTGACTCTGGGAATACCAGGATCAACATACTTTTCCATTGAAATGGTGTTTGTCATAAGGCCAGCTAGATGTCCAATAACATGAATGGTTTGTGGGTCAACTCTTTTCCTAGTAGGCTTCTTAAGGCACAGTTCTTTGATGGCTTTAGTATATATGGGAATGTCTTTTATGGCTTGTAGTAGCGGAATTTTATGTAGACATTCTTTAGCTCATCTAAAACATCAAACTGTGGTATAGACATGGGAAGTTTTGGTTGGACCAATCGGTCTGGAAAAGGTGGTGGATGCAATGGTTGCATTTGTTTTTGTTTGATGTCATCATTTGGTTTCCTTTGAATGGGAGTTTCATTTTCATTTTCTTCGTTTTCTCCTTGTTTTTCAACTGCTACAGATTCTTTGTGAAGTACCTTCCCAGACCTCAAATTGATATTTTGCAAGGGTAATGTGGGATATGAGGGTCCCTCATCTACATTGTAAGCTAGTCTCTCTGCTCTGTTATTTGGATTTGGTACAGGTTGAGCAGGGATTTGAGTAGGTCTAGGAGGTTGTGGGTTAGATGGAAGTTGTAATTGTGGTAGATTTATTGGTGGAGGAGTAGGCAACGCTTGTTGAGTGGGTTGGGATTGATGTGGGTAAACAACTTGCTGCTGAGGATATTGTTGATATGATTGAGGATATGGCGAATATGGCTGATGGTATTGTTGATATGGCTGCAAATATGGTTGGTATGGTTGAGGGTATGGTGGATATTATTGACAGTATTGTTGAGATGGTCTCCATTGTTGTTGTGGGTAACTTTGGTGTTTCCATGGCATGGGTACATTCCATGAATTCTGAGTATACATCTGATCATGTGCAGGAAATTGTAAATTCTGGTTTGGGAACATACCTTGAGGTGGAGGTCTTGGCTGCCATGGTCTCTTTGCGCCAATAAAATACACATTCTCCATATCTGTATTGGCTGCCACATTACAATTCTGCAAAACCTTAACTTTAGAGCAATGAAATATATCATGATTTTCAGTACAAAAGGCACAAACTTGAATATTTTCTAATGGGTAATCTTTTAAGGCATGCTTCTTCCGGCATTTTGGACAAAAGATAGCCATCATTTGATCTTCCTCTTCTTGTCTTTTCTTAGCTTTAAGGGTGTCAATTTGGGTCCCTAATGTATTCAACAGATATATTTTGAATTCCTCTAACAAATTTCCTATTTCAGCTCGTGTGACACTAGCTGAAGTAGATTTTGTGGCTTTGGATGATATGGTTCTTTTTCCAATTTTTGCTTTGCTCCTAGAATACTTTTCACATAGATCAGCAATTTCTTCGAAAGGTAAGGTGGAAATATCACCTTTGCCCATAAAATTAAGATCATCTAAGTATTCCTCTCGAATGCCCTTCAAAAATATTGTTCTAATGAGATCAAGAGTCATGGATCGATGTTTTGAGTTTTGTAAATTGTAAACAAATCGTTCCAAGTACTCCTCTAAACTTTCATCCTGTTGTTGATTCATCCTAAAGATATCATCTTTAGAATCCTTTGATCTACAATAAGGTTCGTATTTCCTTAGAAATATCCTTCGCATGCCATCCCAATCAGTTATTGCATGCTCACCAAGTCCCATGAACCATCTTAGCGTTGATGCCTTTAATGTTGCTGGGAAATTACTAAGCCTATGGGGATCATCTGGTGTAACAATATGTTCGACATACAATGTCAAACTCAAACAAGAATGATCTGGTCTATGAGCCATGCCATAAAAGTTTGGTAACACAGAAGGAGGTATGTTTTTCATTTTTATTTCCTCATCATGATTGTCTTCTGGTTCGTGGATAGGAAATTTAAAAGTTGATTCTTCCTCCTCTCCTTGATCGTGTTGTTGTTCAGGAGTGGGTCTTCTTGTTGATCCTCCTCCTTCCTCAGCCATTTTTGTAGATTCTTCTAGTGATTTGATTGTTTGTTCGGTATCACTCGTTCCAAAGAGTTGTTCTATAAATTGTTGAGTTATTTTTCTACTTTCTCTCTTTGCAGAAGATTCAGGGAGATGTTTCTTCTGAGATTCGTGTGCCAATAAGATTTGTCTCTCAATAAGTGTAAGTCTTTGGCCCGATTTGTGTTTATCCTCTAATCTTTGTATGGTGGTTTCCTCAGTTGGTGTTGTGTGTTCAGTTTTTCCCAAAGGGTCTGCTCCTCGTGATAGGTTAGTTTTTGGATGGTGGGTTTTTGTGAATCTGTCTCTATTATCTCTGGATCTAGGCATAAGCAAACATGATTTCTAAAGTGACAGTCAAATCTATGTTGTGTTTTCTTTTGGTTTGTTTTTTTTTGTGATTTAAATTTTTTTATATTTTGATTGATTTTTTTTTCGAAATCCTCTAACTACTCCTCCCCGGCAACGACGCCAAAATGTAGTGACCAATCTAGGGTGCTAGATTAGACTAGATTTATTATCGACCAGGGTAAGTAAACTTCGAGGCATGCGTCTAAAATCTATAGACATAAAGGATTCCTAACCAAGTGTTTGTTTTGATAGGCGAAAATACTTCTTTACAGAAGGTTGAGATATGTTTCTGTTAGGCCCCTATACTACTAGTGTAACCCCTTATTGTTATTAGTACTACCCCCTTATTATATTGATGTACCCATGTAGTGCCCATATTGTCACTATTGTGCCCCATAGAAGCCCACTATTGTTGTTATTGTGCCCTTACATTATTATTGTTATGTCGGCTTTGATTACATCATGACCCCTTAGACTCCTATATATAGAAAGGAGATATTTTCATTTGTATCATCCAAGAATTGTTCATTTATGTAATGTAAAGGAGGTTGCCCCCTCGAAGAGGCTGAATTCTAAGGATTTGATCTATCTTTTCTATCTTTTCTTGAGCTGGTTTCATAACAGTTTCCCCTCACCTTAACACTCAGATCACCTAGATTATATAACTGTCCTAAGGATACAGCGTATGGCTAGGCTGAGATTTTAGTCCCCTTACAAGGATGCTGTGCACAAAAGCTCTGTCTAGTTAACACTGAAGCATTCATAAAGAAATAAAAAACACACTGAACTTTAAATGCATAAACAAACAGAGTCTATGGAGATGCTTTAAAATATAACGATGGATCAAATCTCTTACAAGACCTGGTTCATTGATCTAACGATAAGATCTTCAAGCGATCACCATAAATACCATTTGTGAGAATTCATAATCAAATCGACAAAGTCATGAACATGGAAATAACATTAAACAGTATGCGTTCTATGTAAATTCAAAAGCTGCTAAGGAAATGAAATTAACAGTATACCAATCCACGCAGGGCCCGTCCACGTTTCAATGGTGCACTGGAATGAACTCAAGCAACGAGAGTATTAACGCATAGACAATGCTAGAGTAAAATCGTAACTATATTCAAACGCTGAAGATTACCATCACATATATGAGTTCGGTTCTCAAAACAATACACAGAGATAATATTCGTAACTTGTCTCTGAAAACCAAAAATAATACATAGTCTTTATCTGCCTTCCTATCTGGATGGAATGCACATTCATTAAGCAAATGTTTCTGCATTTACAGTGGAGTGAATTTTGGTCATTCTAATATAAACCGATTTCCAAAAAAAAGACAAAACGAAACCGGTTTGGAAACCATGGCTTTTACTGCCTTTGTAACCAAAAGGCTGGGGTTTGACCCAGCATTGACCGTATAACTAGGAGCTTTTGATCTGCTGTAAAATCGATTTTTCTCCATGCATGTACATTCAAGAGCTTGTTCCTATCCATTTCTTTGGCTTGCCTGTCATGCCACGTGTCAGAGGATAAACCATTTACAGGATGTTATGTCTTCCTGTAACCTTTTTGTTGAAAATTCCTAATTTCTAACATAAAAATTCATAAATTAACTTTAGTGCAAACTAACAACTATAATGCTATTAACTAATCAATTTCGATGGACGTAATGGGGTCTATGGAGGGAAAAGATAGACAAATGATGATGTTTTTAGAAGAAAAAGATGGTAATGGAATGGTACCAACAACCCTCATTAAACTGTGACCACACCAAATTCGGTGATCCGATCACAACTGAACCGAACTTGGAATTCCATCCAGAATCCATTGTTATCATTGAGGAAGTTTCCATCTCTTTGTGTCCTAGGATTTACTACAATACGATCCTAGATCATTAGGCCCTAAATTGAGACTAGTCTCCCAATCAATCCAAACCCAGATCACTAGGCCCTAAACCGAGACTTCTCCCTCAGTATTTACCATGTATCCTGCCAAAATAGGTCAAGGGATTCCTAGGCCTTTGGGAATGAACCTTGAGACCACCTTCACCCCAGTTTCCGAAATCCATTTGGCAAACCAAAGCTAAAAACTGAGATAAACATCCCAACATACCATGGCATCCAGAAAAAGGCAAGGCTAGGCTAAAAACCACTGTCATAACCCGACAAAACGATGCTACCAACAACAAGAGAGCCACACACCAACATGTAAAACCCATGCATGTCCAAACCAGCTAGGAAATCACACATGAAAAAGGTTACTTGCAAGTATTCCTACTAAAGCTACCTGATCCTACTTTCCTTTCCTTGATCCTTACTTACCTTCCTTTCTCTTTGCTTGCTTTTCCTTCCTGCATCCAAAGCTAAAGTGCTCCAAGAAAACTCTAAGTGACCAAGAGTGAGGGAGAGAGAGGATAATGAGAGATCTCCAAACTTGAACTGACAAAAGGTTACCAACTGATCCTCATAAGCCTTTTTATTAATGAGGCCTCTATTTTCTTGAGTTTCCATTATTTTCCTTCAATTTCCTCCTCACATGCAACCTGTGACCTTTCACCTTCATTTTCTACTAATTTCCTTTATTTTCATAAATAAATGTGCCAAAAATTCCTTTTTTCCTTTTAATTCCTTTGTCTTTTCCAAAACACACATCCAATGATGCCCACTAGGATATCTTTGCTCAACATTCAACTTGGAATAAGTGTCCCTCAAGCGTGGTCTTATTTTTCCTTTATTAACATTTATTACATGAAACTTTTGCCAAGGTTGTTACAACCACTACCCTTCTAGAGTTCCAATGTAGGTTACCTAGGGAGTTTCAAATCCTCAAGAAAATCTAGGTGCCCTCAAGCCTCACACGAGGAAAAATATCCCTACACTTATCCATCTAGGGCTCTAGACTAACCCAAGACAACCCAAGGAGAAGTCCACACCTCGATCTACCTAGGATCAACAAGGTACCAATATCAGAGGGTTACATCCCTCCTCCCTCCAAGAAGTTTATCAATCAAAATGGTTAGAATGATGGAATGAAGTCCATAAATAACATTGAAGCTCCCACTTCTATGTGCATGTGCTGAAAATGACAAGTGACACTCAAGTAAGTCACTTTTGGGGACTTAAAAACATGTGCAGTTTTGTCTTAGGCTCCTTCTAATAATGACATAGCCCACTATGCTTAAGCCCATCTATTATGAACCCTAAACGCCCTTTCTGACTCATGGAGTCCTAGCCCCCCTTCTTTCTTGTTTGACTTGGTATGCAATAGTGGTGTATGTTATTAATATTAGTGTAATTACATATTTACAGATCTAAGCTATTAAGCCTTTTATCACATAGGCTGATTGTCCTAGTATCATATAGGAAATCTTCCCTCAAAACATGTATACATAAGAACATTGACCTAGACATATAGATATATGGAATACATGCTACAAAACATTTCCCAACTCACTAGACGAAACCTGATATGTATAATACACATGGGTCATCTTAAAGGTATTATATTCCCCTCCTTTTTTATACACCACTCCTTTTTTATACATCATTCTCAGTGCATTATATACATATATACAATCAAAATTATTAAAAAGTTGAAGGTCATCCTTCCTCATAGTATCTTCGTGCTCCCATGTATCATCATCAAAATCAAAATGCATCTACACCTTTACCAAAGTGACAACTCTAAGCACCTTGATCTTCCTATTCAAATGCCACTAACTAAACAAAAAAATCATTTCAACTCCACCTAGTTTAGAGCTAATGCCTCCTTTACATGCCTTCCCCATTGAAATTCTATATAAATCATCAATAATGACTTATACTCACTAGCGTTGAATCTAATAACCCTTTCATTACTAATTTTAAAAACATAATTCTAATAAAGTTCTATAACCCTCTCAATTAAAGCATAATATAAAACTTGTATTTTAGATAAATCATCAATAATGACTTATACTCACTAGCATTGAATCTATTGACCCTTTCATTCCTAATTAAAAAAACATAATTCTAATAAATTTCTATAACCCTCTAAATTAAAGCATAATATAAGACTTATATTTGCATTTTGTAAACTTCCATTTTAGTTTTCTCACCTGATGGGTCATCTTTGTGCCCCGTTTCATAAATGTTCTCAGAAGCCAAATCAAAAAATTAAATACAATTTCAATGTGAAAGACTTTGAAATCGTCTCACTTTGAAGTGCTCTAAATTTGCAGGTTTGTGGACATTTAAAGAATAAACAAAATAAATAAGTCACATCGATGTCGCTTTCAAGTCACGGCAAATAGACAACCATGTCTTTCTTGGGGAGAGCACAAGACATTTTCACGTGTATCTCGTTTTCTTTCAACCGAATGATTACAAATTTGATTTAACTTTAATTTCTATATTGCTGCGAGTTAAAAGAATATAATTTTAAATTTTTATGATGAAATTAAAAAAAATATTATTTCCAATTAATGATGGCAAATTTGATTTAAAAAGGGTATGATTTAATTTTTATATTTCACATTAAAAATATATAATCTTAAATTTTATGATGATTTTTTTTTAAATTAAAGTTTTGTTTGATGACTTTATGAGTCAGTTCAATTGGTAATGAATGTTGTTTAGAGAATTTTCGGCGAAATCACATGAATATTCTTTTGTCGACGCGTTTCGAACCAACCAGTGTGGTTCATCGTTAGGACAAGTTGAAGAACCAATTTTCAACGGCTAATTTTGACCTAATGCCTCGAGTCAAACCAAAATTATTCTTGTTAAATTTAATTATTATTTTTCTAAGGAATTAGTTAAATTAGATATATTATATAATACAATAAAATAATATCATAGGTACATCTTATACTTATTTAATAATAATTTTATTTTTTATTTGTCATTTAAAACCAATGGTCCAATTGAAATTAAATTAATAAATTTTTTAATTCATTTAATTTAATATTAATTGATCTATATTTATATATTAATCTATTATTCCAATACTATTATAAACAAGTAATATTCTTGATATATAAAAAATTCTTTACTATTATTCTTAAAAGTTAGTAAAATTTTTTTAGGTGAATTAATTTTTAGAAGTTAGTAATTTAGGTGGATTATTTTTATTATATTTATCAAGGTCATTTTGAAATTAAATACATAATTATATCCTCTATCTAATATAATTTTATAAGTAATTTATGATGTATTATGTAAATTATGAGTTTCAAGATTCAAATTCTTTGTGAGTAGAGTTGTAGTTCTCAAAGACAATTTCCAAATTGCAAAGAGACGAGTGCCTGCATCATCTGAATTACATGCATCTATAATCATGCATTTGAAAGTAAAAGGCAACTTACTAAAGTCACTTATGATTTTTGTTTATGAGTGGTTAAAAAAAATGGAAAATTACTCATTCTATCAAGCCTTCATGCTTTGCAGTCACACAATAATATAATGTATCAATTAACAATGTCCAGCCTAATTCAGGAGATTACAACCCATTATGTTTTAGAGAAGTTATGGTAGAAGCATAAAAGGAAAGGAATATGTCTGTGTAGAGCTTAGAGAAAAACAATTATACATATACATGATTCAGAGTGAAGAGATGAAGGAAAGATCAAAATGAATGCTAAGATCTCGGTAGTGCTCTTTAAATATTAATTTCAATCATTCACACAAACATTCTTTTAGCCAAAGTTTGATTTAAAACGAATCTGTAAATAAAAAGAAATACATCTAGTCACTATATTCCATAGATATCTTAGAAGAATGTGCAACACGGGTGAAAATACTAAATATATAAGACATATTGTAACTCCAGATTCATGAATAATCTGTGAAAATGCACACATGGATGCAACTGGGAAACTCGCTTTCTGGAAAAATAAATCGAGTTTTTCTTCCAAAATTCTAAACCTTTCATCATTTATCGAGATAAAATATATATAGGCCTTATTAAATAGTGGTAGGCTATTGGAATAATATTCTCTCTTGACTTCACACATCATCCCAAAACATGCTTCAAAATTTTAGCGTGTGTGAGAGCACAACTATCCTAACCAATACATAATGTCTTTAACAAAGTATTATAGTAAAAGCATAAAGTAAAAACAACTGAAAGTAAAATAAAATGCCATTATTGGCACAATCTGAGTGGTCCTCAAGACTTGCAGGACGATGAATATGCTTGATGGGAAGTCGTTGGAGCATGAGGATGAACCATCTATAGTAGTGGGGGGTTGGCAAATTGCTCACACTGCTACAACATGGTTGGAAAAGGTTTAGGAATAGAGTTGAACTGTATGTAGTTGAGTTAGAGATGGACCACCCGTGAATATTTTAATTTGCGATGAAAGGTACTTTTGACCAATTCAAGAAGATGAAATTCCTTTTTAAGGAAATTCATTATAGTTATCCCATTGAGAACTGACGTCTTCTCATGGGATGCCCCTATCTTACTATTGATCTCAATCATTTTTTGATTATATAGCTCTCGTGTAAACAACTCCCCATTGGGTCCCCACAAATTCGGTAACCCAGTGTAGAAGCTTGTCGAATTCCTCATTGAAAGCAACCACCTCTTTTTGCAGCCTAGTAAGACTTTGTTCTGCTCTGGCTCTAGCTTCTTCCTTCGAAATTACTTTGGAAATATCTACCACCGCACCCATTCTATCAACTATATCTAGTGGCCTTAGATCATCAATTAGCCTCTCAGTTATGAAGTGAATGTATTTCTTAGCATACTAGGAGTTAGTTATGCTTACCTGTTTGTCATTGAGGAGAGAGGGAGAACATTCTACACTGAGAATTTTTTGGTCATGTATCAAGGCTTTCTATTCCCAACTAAGGTTGATCTCATCCCATATCAATTGTCTAGTCTCAATAAGAGCCATGTTCCCTTTGAGCTTGGCCTTTAGTTCCTTATTTTCTTGAGTGGAAATCTGTAGATCTCTAGAGATCTTGTCTGTATTGGCATTCGAAGTTTGGAGTTGTTTCCATTTTTGAGCTACTTGGGCTTTGGCAGCATCTCGATCCCTCTAAGCCTTCATTAACTCTACTGCAGAGAGTTATAGCTCGGTCAATGCCTGAGTGAGGCGCTCGGTGTGATTTTGAGGGTCCTCAGACATTACTAGCATGCATATATGAGAGGAAATCCTATTCTACAACTTAGCTAATGTATGCTCCAAGGCAAAGACTTTTTTCTTGCTCTCAGTTAGCCCTTGTATTAGAACCTCCTTCTCCTTTTCAACCTGAATCAACTCAGGAGTTTGAATGTGTTCGCCTCTAGGCATATTTAACTATCGCCTTAACTCTGGGTTCTCTTGCTGAGTGGCCTGTAAGACAACTGCTACTGCTGCCTTGTCCTCAGGATCTACCCCCATCTTCATGATCAAATCTTTATATGCCTCCTTCTCTAGAAAAATTACCCAGGACTTGATCTTCTCCATATTCACCTTGTTGGAGATCTTCTGTATATAATTTTGAGTCTGGTCGATGGTCATATGGTTCTTGTTAAGGTCCTTATACAACATTTCTTCGACCTGTGTGTGTAAATTGACTTTATCCGCCAATGAGAAACATCCAAAGAAACATCCAAGTCATGGAACTGAGGGCCATAAGGCAGGCTTTGTATTGAGGGATGTTCCAATATTATCTTCATATATTCTTTCTCTAGGTCCATTGCGGCCAGTACTCTAGTGTGACAAGGTGTTATCTTAGAGCCTATTTCCTGGTGCAACTTTTCCTGTTCTTTCCTGTTTTTTACTTGGATGGCCTTTCCTTGTGACCAATTTTTTCTTGCATCATAAATACTATCCTCTGATTCTGGGACAACTACCTTAGTTGAGGATGTAGATGAAGAAACTGGGGGTATTTACAGATTGATCTGGAAAGTGAGCTATTAGACACTACTATTTCTAGCTATATACCTTGTTCTTCCTCTTCCTCTTCCTCTTCCTGCTTCAATCCTTTTCTTTGTTCAGGCCCTTGAATTCTTGCCTTTTTATGAACATGTTCCTCCTCCATGTCAGCTGTCCATGATGAGTCAACACTCCTCTTTTGTGTTTTTTTTGTGCTAACTGGGGATTCAGTCTCCATCTCGGTATTAGGAGGCCAAAAGAGGGCCCACTCACTATCCCATTTTAAAAATGTATCCTTTCTTTACCGGTACGAAGTGGAGTAGGTCTACACTAAGGACTTGTCTAATGAACTCGAGGGTGAAGATCCTCATAGGCAGGAATATTGGCAGGTGATATGGAGGGAGTTCACATCCCTAAACCCAAATTTTTGTGTAGTCGTCATAGAGGTACCAATCCCCAATGGCAACTTCCTCGTTGATTTGGAGCAGCTCCTTCTGCTCTAGGAAGATTTTGGGATGTGGGACCCTGTGGATGATTTGGTAAGAAATGGCCATGAAAGATGAAATGAAATGAGAGCACCCACCCAAACTAGGTCTTTTTCTCACTAAGATATTCTAGTCAAAGACTAAGTTTTGCTCTTTGTTGGTGGAAAACACATCAAGTTTAAGGCATTGAAACTCTTTGACGTGAGCATATAGGAAAGAGTAGAACAACAAGGAGTAGTAGCGAAATAAGAGCAGACCTGCATAGCTAAGTTGGAAGCAAATGGTAGCTGAAAGATATCCCTGGATATTGAGTGAGAACGCAAGTTGTTTCATTTTATGCAAACATCCCAAAGCGGCCCTGTTTATTTTCATGGAGGTATCTTCGCCCATCAAATAAACAATTGCAGCTAAAATAGGTTGGACTAATGCTTGAAAGAGAGTCAATGGAAACCAAATTTCCGCAGGTAGGTTTAGATCTCAAGAGCGAGGATTTTTCCCATTAATAATTGATGTTCCTTAGTGGGGAGCATTACGAAATGTCCAGCAAGGCTATCATTGGTGAAGATATGCATAGTGGAAGAGTCAGGGAAACTCAAAGCTCTTTGGATTAAGAGGGGAGTTACCTTGAGGATTATAACCCCTAAGGCAGAAATGAAGAAATTCTTATCCTTTTGATAGGAGTCGGCCAGCCAAGATATAAACTTGGGGAGGAGGTGAACTAGAGGAGAAATTTGGTAATATAGTCCAGAGTTAACAACCCTAAAAAAGTCCTCATTTATTACATGGTCAACAAACATCTCAAAGCGGAGGTCCGTGAGTGGGAAGGGACAGGCAGGGTCAGATATTTGGATCTTGGTGTTTGTTAAAGGCTCGACACCAGTCCTTTTAACCTCATGGGTGTTGGGAGTTGTAGGTTCCGCATGGTTCATTTCACTATGTAAAACAAGAGTAAAAAATAAGGAGGTCATATTACCTAGAGACTATAGGGAAGACTGAAAACGACTTTGTAAGGTGTCCTTAAGCTTTGGGAGTGTACAGATAGGTGAATCTTGCGTAGTGATCTAGGAAGAATTTTCTTTGACTGAGACTAAATAATCATTGTCTGGCGTTATTTTTTGGCTTCCGAGATTTATGTAAATGAAAGAGACAATTACATAGGTGGCAGAGTTAGAAGCGAGCATAGGAAGGCACCTGGCATTTAGGAATTGGTCCTAGATGATAGAGGTCAGGCTCCGAGGGAGCGAATGGGCCATCAATGTACCTATACCATTTACCTTTTACCTGTTTCCTCCAATATCGTTGAGCTAATGGGTGAGGCCCATCTTGCAGATGGTCCCCACACTGTTACGTTGAGCTATGTTGGGGATTCTATGTACCCTAGGTCAGGAACCAGAATGGATCATGTTCATTGGATGAGTGCTGACATTTCAATGTTGAGGGCCCACTCTGCCACTAACTCTAGTGCATGTGTGTTGCCGGAGTTGATTCGAACAGTCGCGGGGTTTAGATGGAGGGTGACCTGAACACGGAGCTATGTTCCCTTTAACCGTGAGCTGAACCTTTGAAAAATCACTCCCAATGCTTTAGATTGTTTAATTCCACTGCAACACCTGCCATCCTCTCGGCCGAACATATGATATTATGGGATATAAGTATCGAAGAATGGATCTTCTTTCTCACTTTATAAGTCTTACATATCATTTCCATCTTCAGAAGGACCTTCAGAGAGATGGATATAACATTGGATCCAACAGGGGATGGGGCATTAGATTTCAATGCGTCAAGAACTTGAAATCTGGTAATTTCTTTCTTGGGCATGAAGTCTTTTCATAAATTTTTTTTAACAAAGAAAACATTTAAAACTTGAAACATAAGAAAATATTTACGTGCACAAACCAATATTTACAATGTGTGTGGGAAGAGAACCTTAAATTCTAGAAATAGAGTTTGAGGAACTGACCATTTATTAGTAGTTCCAGTGATTCTCCTTCCACGTTTTCTAGCAGATAGGTGTTATTTCCTTTTGCTTCAGATATCTTGAAAGGTTTGAGCCATAACAGGTCAAATTTCCCATTCTTGCCTCTATCCTCTCTTATAAAATCCCATCATAGGACCAAAGCTCCTGGTTGTAAAGGTCTATATTTGGCCTTTTTGTCGAACAAAGATTTCATTTTCAGCTGAGAAATGGCCAATTTTTCCCCCACCTATTCTCTACTCTCGTTGAGTTCAACCAACAGATTAATCCATTGAGTTACATTGTTTGGTTCCTCCTCTTATTCCTTCAATAACTTCCTGACTGGCATTGCCAACTAGATTGGGAATATTGCTGATTTTCCATTTACCAGTTCGAAGGGTGAATTTCTAGTGGACCATTTAGGGGTTACACTGTTAGCCCAGAGAGCGAATTTCACCTGGGAGTCCGAGTTTCTTTGATTTTTTGTAATTGTTTCCTTAAACACCCTTACCACTATTTTATTACAGGACTCAACTAACCCATTTCCTTGAGGGTAGTAGGTAGTGGAATCCCTATTGTGATATTAAAATTCTAACAGAAATTGGTAAATTTAGTGGACTTGAAGACCTGAGCATTCTCTGTTATGATATTTGTAGGGAAACCAAAACGAGATAAGATGTTCTCCTACAGAAACTTAATCATCATAGAATCAGTAGAATTTCAAGTTAGGATGGCCTCCACCAACTTTGTGAAATAGTCCGTGGAAGTTAGTATCCATTTATGTTAACCACTAGAGGGCAATTGTATCTCTCCTATGAAATCCAGCTCCCATTTTCTAAAAGGCTCTTCCACATGTACTCGGATCAAAGGGAGAGGAGCTAGCTTTTTCTTTTCAGCGAAGACTTGGCATTTCTGACATGCTTGAACCTGAGAATGAAACTCTCCAAAGAGTTTGGCCCAATAAAGTCCGGCTTTCAGGATGTTGTGAGTAGTGGTCTTCCAACTGTAGTGACTTCCACAAACACCTCCATGGAACTCTTCAATTGATTTTTGAGTTTCTCCTTCCACTAAGCATAACAACAAGATCCCAACAAGATCTTTCTTATAGAGCTAGCCATTTTATATGATGAACTTTTGAGCTTGCAACCTCGATGTTGGATATTTGGAATTATCCACCCAGTGGGCACCTCAAAAATAAAAGTTAATGAATGGTATTCTTATATTAGGACGACATTTTGTATTTGATATAAATTATTTTTTTTGAGGTCTTGATGTCATTCTGTTGTACTCCTACTTTGTCCACTCCTACTAGCAAATTTATTCCCAAAGCTTAGTAGTTGGATTCTGATAGGATCTTGGCCAACCCTTGGCCCTTTATGAGCTTTGTAGGCTTTATGTCCAAGTCAGATTCTTGAATCTTAGTGATCCACCTTCCCCTTTTTCCCTCATTGTCTCCTTGCATAAGTATGTATTTAATTGCAACCGTTGGGACATAGGCTATGACATTGGATTGAGGGACATAAAATCTGAATGCCTTTAACTCTTTGACCAAAGCATAGGCCTATTTTTCTAGAATGTTGTATTTTAGCTCAACATCTCTCAGCACTTAGCTAAAAAAGGCTATCGATTGTTCATATCATTCCTTATTCTTCTATAACAAAAAAATGCAATAATATGAGGGGCAGCAAAGGAAAAAATATAAAAAGATGCAACATACTCTAGACTGACTAGAAGAGGTGCTTCTCCTAAGGCTACCTTGATTTGAGCAAAGGATTCCCGAGAAGTTGGGTTCCATTTTACCTTGTTTTGCTTCTTCAACATGTCTGTGATTCCTTTTACTATCTCAGCATAATTGGGTATGAGTCTCCTTAGGAAGTTGATTCTTCCCAAAAACACTTGGATTTCCTTCTTGTTCCTTGCTAGGGGTGTGGCTGATTACCTCTACTTTCTTGGGATTGATTTTAACTCCTCCTTGTGCAACTATATGTCCCAAAAGTTTGCTTCACTCAAAGCAAACTGGGACTTCTTAGGATTCAAGTACAATCCTTATCTTCTACATTTCTTGAAGGTAAGTTACAAGTGCAAGATGTGCTCTTCATCTATGTTTGAGAATACTCTGATATCATCCAAGTAGACTACTATGAACCTATCTTGTTCCCCCACAAAGCTTATGTCCATGGCTCTTTGAAATGTTTCTCCAACTTTATGAGATTGAATGGC
Source organism: Pinus taeda (assembly GCA_000404065.3). NCBI lineage: Eukaryota > Viridiplantae > Streptophyta > Pinopsida > Pinales > Pinaceae > Pinus > Pinus taeda. The sequence goes on from APFE031129074.1 coordinate 98,238, forward strand.
ATATAGGCATACATGAAAGTACCCCAAGAGGTAGTGAATGTTGTTGGTTTAATTCCACTTTTGAGGGGAATATTGTGTTGAATAATGTTAGTATCAAAGGTTTTCAAATCATCATTTGACCAAGAAAAAACATCTTTATAAGTTTTGAAAATATTCAAATACCTTTGTTTGTAGAGTGAAGGGATAACTCTCGACGGTTTGATTAGCTGGGGTTTCTCTTCTGTCCCAATGTTACAGTGTTTGACTTGCTCATCAATCCCTTTCTTAGTCAAATTTGTGGGTACATCATTCACATTGAATAACCTTTCAAGAGGGACTAGACCCCTTTGAATGGTATTTCCCTTCAATTGCCAGACTTTGTGCCCTGCTATGATATCCTCCCAAACAATCTTCTTCTTCTCTTCCTCCTTTTCCTCCTCTTGATCAATAGATGAACTTGTAAAACTCCCCAATGACCTCAATGAAGCGTTTGATCTGTTCGTCATCCTCGAACACTTGCCATTGCTTTATGTTATCAGGCACAAAATGTCGGTATCTAACTTGCACTTTATATATAAGTAGTGGATTATGAGGAGGCTTGAATTTACTAGTAGCTATAGCTAGGGAATGTTCCATTCTATTCACTTCCCTAGGCAAGAACTGAACATTGAATGCTAAGAAAAAATTATCAATTAAGTCCCATACTTCATTTTTGTATGTCGTTAGCCTAGGATGTTTAGTCTGACACTGATTCGTCATTCGCTTCACTACTAACTTAGAATTGCCATATACTGATAAACATGGCATATTCATATTACTTGTCGTTTGTAAGCCAAGCAATAAAGCCTCATATTATGCAATGTTATTGGTTGCTCCAAATTCTAGTTTAAATGAGAGAGGAATGATATTACCTTTTGGTGATACCAGCAACACACCTGCTCTGTTACCTTCCTTAGAGTTCGCTCCATCAAAGTATAATTTCCCTACCTTATTTTTGTCTCTACCTTCTTCTATCGGCTGGATTGTCGAGTGTACCTGAGTTTCCTCAAGGACGTAGTCATCTTCCTCGAATAGTAGGTAGGAAAGATCACTCTGTCTTTCATACAGAGTTTCATTTTTTGAAATTTTAGTTGTTGTAACTATTTTCATGAACCTGGAATCCCTGTACAATATTCTCTCCTCCCCTCCAAAAGTAGGGATGGTGGCGTATGAAAAATAGAACTTAATAGATCCTCCAATTTTAGAGCCCCAAGATCTATATAGAAGCGTGTCAAATCTCATAGGTATATCAGTGACCACAATGTCCATTACCAGGCTCTTGATTGGAATTTGAGCTAAGTTCACCACTAAGTCCTTTATCATCCTCAAACATTTCACTACCTTCCAATCGAAAGAGTAAATATATTTGTAAGGCCTTGTTATTTGAAGACCAAGTTGCTCCATTAATGTTAAGGGCATAAGGTTATGAGAGGCACCTAAATTCAACATACAAATGTGGAGCAGTAGATAATGTATTATCAAAGTAACATAGAAAGGTGCCACTAAGGGATCCTTTTCTTCAATGTGGGGACCAAAAACTACCATTGGTCTTTCTTCCTGAAGATTCAAGGAGTCATGTGAAGGGCCTAGAGTCGATGGATCCATAAACTAGGAGACCTGAGCTTTGTAATTAGGTTGCTTAAGGAGTTTAGTCAGAGGGACTGGGATCTTGACTTTTTCCAGTTATTTTTGCAGATTAATGACATTTAGACACTTTTTTGCATTACCAAATTTAACTGGTTCTTTCTCTTTTTCAACTGCTTGCTTGTTGAGAAGAGGAGGATTCTCATGTTTAAGGATTTCAGACACACAACGATCCTAATTTAAGTGATCCTTATTTTTCACCATATTTGGGTCTAGAGGCCCCTTTTCCTTGTCTGAGGGTCTAGGGATCTTTGGGGGAGGAGAATTTTCATTCTGGTCTTGTTCTCTAGACCTTTTCCTAGAAGATATGAGAACATATTTCTGCTGTAATTGGGCTTGCATAAATTCTGCAAATTTCTTTCAATAATAACCTATTTCTTCATCTTTCAACACTGTATCTGCTACATGCAACCTTTCCTGGAAATCCTTGGCTTCTTGCTCTTCATTTGAGAAGGAACAGTATAGTTTCCCTTTAATTTCATGAGAGTCTTGAGGTTTCTCATCTAGGTTATCTTCTATATATCATTGGGGGGGGTGGGGGGCGAATATGATACAGTTGTTCCTTCCTTTCTCTCTGCAGTATTTGCAAGGGTTGCCTTCAATATTGGGGATTTAAGCCTTGATTATGATCTTGGCCATTCTATCTTGGGAGGATTTTATTCTCTAGTTCAAGCTTAATCAATTTGTTGGACAAGCTCTTGATGAGCTTATCCATTTCTTCTAACTTTTTCTCTCGGGTCTCCTTTATCTAGTTGGAGGAGGATGCTTCCTCTTTTCCTTTCTTCTTGTCCCCTTCACCAGTCTTTCCTCTTGACTTCCATGTGGATGTAAAGTTCACCTCTGTGTTGAGGGAATCTACCTAGATCTGATCCAATGTGGGAGATTTCCTTTCTCTTAGTGTAAAAGAAAATTCAGATTCAAAATCTCTAACTAATACTACCTGGGTTACTGCTTGAGGAGGTTTGATCTCAGCTAGAAGGTTGTTATATTGTTTATTAAACCTATTTATAGATTTTGAAATATCCTCATCCATTTTTTCTTTATAGAATTGAATTATGTTAGGATATACCTGTGATCTCTCTTTTATCCCCACTTTTGCATAAATGAGTTCTCTAACTCTTCCCAAGTATCTATGGTGGCATTTGGTAGAAATTTAAATCACTTCCAAGCTTTCCCATCAAGATATTGAATGAAGAGCCTTATAACCACATCTAGATGTTCAACATTTAGGTTCTCTGCAAACACACAAAAGACTTATAGATGTTGTTGTGCTGATATCTCATCTTCTCCATTGAACCTAGGCATGAGCTTAAGGTAATCTTGAGGCATTCCATTTAATGGTTGGGTCAAGTCTAATGGAGCATATTTTTTCAATAAAAATCCTGGGAGAACCATTGGTACTAGTAAAGGTGGGGCTACATTTATAAAATCTCTCTATATTTGGATAACAAGTGGGAGGATAGTTGGGCTAAGGCTAGTGGAAGTTCTCAAATCATGAATAAGGTTGTAGGTGTGGGATTTATTTCTCTCTTCAACATCAGAAGGAAGGGGAAATGAGATAGAAGGGGTTTTAACCGAGGCCTCGTCTTCTTTAATCTCTAAGGGGAAAATATCAGGGAGCAAGAAGTTTTCGTCAGGGTCTACAAGAGCTCTTGGAGTGAAATCTGGGCAATAAATGACAATGTGCTCAGAACTAGATGAATAAGAATTAGGATGGGAAGACATAGTGGCATTAGTAGTGGGAGTATTTTCTTTCCAAATTCTCCTGGAGATTAACCATTCTGGATCATACACATATGGTGTCTAAATTTGTTGAGACGTATCATAATGCGTGTGAGGTCTTCTATAAGGCAGGATGATACACCAAGAATTAACTAGTGGAGTCGACAAGGTGACGAACCTGCAATCTAGGTTTATTTTCTCACCTAAACAAATAATTATTGGATGTCCCTAAAAACAATGCCAAAATATGTTATAGTTCTTAGAGATAGCCTCCAGATTGCAAAGAAACTAGTTCCTGAGTCATCCGAATTAGGTGCGTCTATAGTCATGCATTTGAAGAGCACCTTACTAAATTCGCTTGTGATTTTTGTTTATGAATGGTTCAAAACACATGGAAAATTACTCATTCTATCAAGCCCTCATGCTTTGTAGTCACAACTTTATTCAGGATATTACAACCCATTTTGTTTTAGAGGAGTTATGGTAGAATAATAGAAGGAAAGGAATTTTTCTATACAGAGCTTAGAGAAACAAGAATTCTACATATACATGATTCAGAGTGGAGAGATGAACAAAATATTGAAATGAATGGTAATATCTGAGTAGTGCTCTTTAAGGATAAATTTCAGTGATTCACACAAACATTCTTTCAGCCAAAGTCTGATTTAAAACAAATGTGTAAATAAAAAGAAATACATCTAGTCACTATATTCCATAGAGATTCGAGAAGAATGTGAAACACATGTGAAACTACTAAAGATAAAAGACATATTGTAACTCCGTAACACGAGAACCACTATAGATCATTCATTAGTAATATGTGAAAAAGAATACGTGGACGCAACTGAGAAAATGTCTTTCTGCAAAAATAAACAGAGTTTTTCTTCAAAAATTATGAACCTTTCTTCATTAGTCGAGATAAAATATATATAGGCCTTCTTAAATAGTGGTAGGCTGTTAGAATAATATTATATTTTAATCTCACACATCATCTCAAAACATGCTTCAAAATTTTAGCACGTGAGAGGGCACAACTATCCTAACCAATATATAATGTCGTTAGCAAAGTAGAGTAAAATAATAAAGTCAAAACAACTAACAATAAAGTAAAATTTTATTGCTGGCACAATCAGAGTGGTCCTAAGGACCTATGAGATGATGAATATGCTTGATGGGAATCCGTTGGAGCATGAGGATGAACCATCTATAGTAGTGGGGGGTTAGAAAATTGCTCACACCACTGCCACATGGGTGGAGGAGGTTGAGGAATAGAGTTGAACTGTCTATAGTTGAGACGGAGATGGGTCACCCCTGAATAGTCTAATTTGCAAGGAAAGGTACTTTTGACCAACTCAAGAAGATGAAATTCCTTTTTTAAGAAATTCGTTATAGTTATCCCTTTGAGAAACAATGTCTTCTCAGGGGTTTCCCCTGTCTTATAATTGATCTCAAACATATGGTAACCCAGCTTGTAGAAGCTTGTCGAATTCCTCATTGAAAGAAACCACCTCTTTTTGCAGCCTAGTAAGACTTTGTTCTTCTCTCGATCTAACTTCTTCCTTCAAAATTACTTTAGAAATATCTACCACCACACCCATTCTATCGGTTATATCCATTGACCTTAGCACATCAATTGACCTCTCAGCTAGGAAGTGAATATATTTTTTAGCATACCGAGAGTTAGTTATGCTTGCATGTTTTTCATTGAGGAGAGAGGGAGCACATTCTACACTGAGACTTTTTTGGTCATGTATCAAGGCTATATGTTCCCAACTAAGGTTTATCTCATGGATGATCTCATCCCATATCAACTGTATAGTCTCAATAAGATCCATGTTCCCTCTGAGCTTGGCCTTTAGTTCCTTATTTTGTTGAGTGGAAATATGTAGATCTTTAGAGATTCTATATTGGCATTCAAAGTTTGGATTTGTTTCTCTTTTTGAGCTACTTGGGCTTTGGCAACATCTATATCCCTTTAAGCCTTCATTAACTCCCCTTCAGATAATTGTATCTTGGCCAATGCCTGAGTGAGGTGCTCGGTGGGATTTTGAGATTCCCGAGGAATTACTATCGTGCAGATATGAGAGGCAGTCCTATTTTGAAACTCGGCTACTGTCTTCTCCAAGGAAGAGACTTTGTTCTTGCTCTTAGTCAGCTCTTGTATTAGAGCCTCCTTATCCTTTTCAACCTGAATGAACTCAAGAGTTTGAACATATTTGTTGTCACCTTAAATCACGGTTCTCTTCTTGAGTGGCATGCAAGATAGTTGCCACTTCTTCCTCATCCTCAGGATATACCCCACCTTCATGATCAAATCATTATAGGCCTCCTTCTATAGAAAAATTGCCTGATACTTGATATTATCCATATTCACCTTATTGGAGATATTCTTTGTACAAGTTTTGGCTGAGTCAATGGTCATCTCATTGTTGTTAAGGTACTTATACAACATTTCTCCGACCTACCTATGTAAGTTGACCTTATCCGCTAAGGGGACACTAGTTAAATCTAAAGAAACATCAAATTCTTGGAACTGAGGTCCAGAAGGCAGGGTATGTATTGAGGGATGTTGCAATCTTATCTTCATCTCTTCTTTCTACAAGTCCATTGTGGCTAGTACTTTGGTGTGAAGAAAAGTTATCTTAGAGTCCATTTACTGGTCCAACTTTTCCTTTGCTTTCTTATTTTTTACTTGGATGAACTTTCCCTGTGACCAATTTTTTCTTGCAGCATAAAGACTATCCTCTGATTTCTGGACATTTACCTCAGTTGAGGATGTAAATGAAGCAATTGGAGGTATTTCTAGATTGATCTAGAAACATAGGTTGTTAAACACTAGTGTTTTTAGTTGTATACCTTGTTTCTCCTCTTCATGTTCCTACTCCAGTCCTTGTCCCTATTCAGGCTGTTGACTTCTTGCCTTTTTATGAACATGTTCCTCCTCCATGTCAGTTGTCCATGAGGAGTCATCAATCCTCTTTTTTTTTTTCTCTATGTTGACTGGGGATTCGGTCTCCATCTTTGTATTAAGAGGCTAAGAATCAAAGTTAGCTTTCCATTCAACCTCGGTCTTAGGATCATGTATATAAGTTGAGTCTTTGATGTTTTCCCTTATTCGAGCAAGGATGCCTTAGGGATCATATTGCCAAATTTCTCCCTTTTCAAACTCCATGGCTTCAAGCAGGGCCTCAACTATTTGAAGGCATGTATGGTGCTTACCACAAAAGGGCCCACTCGCTATCCCATTTTAAAAATTTAGCCTTTCTTTTCCAGTACGAAGTGGAGCAGGTATACACTGAGGACTTGTCTGATGAACTTGAGGGCGAAGATCCTCATAAGAAGGAATAATGGAAGGTGATATGGAGGGAGTTCACATCTGTAAACCTGAATTTGGCAACTTCCTCGTTGATTTGGAGGAGCTCGTTCTGCTCTGGGAAGATTCTGGGAGGTGGGACCCCATGGGTGATTTGGTAGGAAATGGCCATAAAAAATTAAATTAAATGAGAGTACCCACCCAAATCAAGTATTTTTCTTACTAAGATATTCCAGTCGAAGACTGAGTTTCGCTCTTTGTTGGGGGAAAACACATCAAGGTTAACTCATTTAAACTCTTCAATGTGAACATATAGGAACAAGTAGAATAACAAGGAGTAGTCGCGGAAATAAGAGGAGACCCAAAAATAGATGATTTGGAAGCAATTGGGAACTGAAAGATATCTCGATATATTGAGTAAGCACCTAGGTCGTTTCATTTTATGAAAACATCCCAAAGCAGCCCTGTTTATTTTCAGGGAGTTATCTTCACCCATCAAACAATAAATTGCAGCTAAAGTAGGTTGGACTAATTCCTGAAAGAGAGTCAATGGAAACCGAATTTATGTGGGTAGGGTTTTGACCTCAGGAGCGAGGATTTGTCCCATGAATGATTGTCATTCCTCGACATGGAGAGTTGTTAAATGGTCGGTTAGGGTAGCATTGGTGAACATATGCATAGAGGAAGAATCAGGGAAATTCAAATATCTTTGGATTAACAGGGGCATTGCCTCGAGGATTATAACTCCTGAGGAAAAAACGAAGAAATTCTTATCCTTTTGATAGGAGGTGGCCATCTAAGATATAAACTCAGGGAGGAGGTGGACTAGAGTGTTAGGTGTGTGTTATATTCTTTTCATAACTACCCCACATGCGGGTGGGTCATGGGGGGGTGGTAGCTCCCCTTTTATGTTGCGTCAGGCGTAGCAGGGGGGTCACATGGGGGGAAACATCCCCCCATGTTGGGGGGTTTGTAGCGGGGTGGTATCCCCCCTACACGGGATTCAAGGCAGTGCCCTGGGAAAAATGTTTTGGACCTTATATTAGCTGAGCGGACCTACCTATGGTTTTCTTCATGGATTTCACACATGGTTTTGAGCATGATGGTTTTCTATCCATGGTATTTTGTAAATCTGGTCAAGGGAACTACAATTATGTTTGAATCTAGGGTTAATGGATTGGGGTTTATGGATGTTTCATCATGTATATATATGTATTGTAACATTGAAAGGAATATAATGAAAAATCAATCTGGTAGTCCCGATTTTGGGATCCAGGGGGGGATCTTTGTGTATATATGTTTTATTTTTTATGCTCTCACCATTCTTTATTTTCTGTTCTTTTAGAATTAATATGCAGGTAACTTTTGTATGGGTTTAAAACCTACATTTGGTATCAGAGTTGTTTTGGCTTCAAGGGGATGCCTTTACTGTTGAGGGGTTTTTCTCCAGCCTGTGCTAGACCCTGTTCAGTGGGAGATCTGTGGGTTCAATTCTTGTGGTGAAAGAAGATGGCGAGCGGTGGAAAGACAGAGATTGAAAAATTTAATGGTCAGAGTTTTGAGTTGTGGAATCTCAAGATGGAGGATCTGCTAGTGGATAAAGATCAATGGATCATGGTAGATCCATGTACTAAACCAACAACAATGTCAGCTGCAGACTAGGTGGAGTTGGATCAAAAGTAAAAGATCACAATATGATTATGTGTCTTAGATTCAACATTGTTGAATGTATTAGGGGAAGCTTTGGCAAAGGCTTTATGGACAAGTTAGGGACTTTGTACCAATCTAAGTCTCTAGTGAATAAATTGTTCCTACGGAAAAAACTGTATAACCTTAGCATGAAAGATGGAGACTCGGTGATAGTGCATATGAATGCCTTAATAATGTGGTAATCCAGTTATTATCTGTTGATATTAAAATTTCAGATGAAGATAAGTGCATCAATTTATTGTTTTCTCTACTAGATTCGTGGGATAGTCTGGTTGTTGCAATAGGTAGCAATGCAACTGCCTTGTAGTTTGATGAAATAGTCTCATCCTTGCTGTCGGACGAGATGAGATGGAAAAATATGGAGGGCCAGAATAGTAATGCCTTGTATTTATGAGGACAGTCCTAAAACAGGAACAAAATTAATTCCTCGAGTAGGAGATCTAAATCTAGAGGGAGATCTAAATCTCTAGGAAAACCTGTAAAGGTGTGTTGTAAATGTAGAAAGGAAGGGCACTTCAAAAGGGACTGTAAATATAAAGCTCCTGAGAAAGGAAAGGGATCTAATGATGCTCCTTTTGCAAAGGCGAAAACCACCTCAAATGAAGGTGGGGATGTTTACTTGGCTCTTCTTCAAGTACACATGTAGATCATGAGGCATGGTTGATTGACTGAGGTGCATCCTTTCACTTCACTCCCCATAGAGAGTGGTTCTACGAGTATGAGAAATATATTGGTGGTGATGTATTCTTAGGGGATGACAGGAAGGCTAGAATCGTTGGTCGTGGAAAAGTCAAGTTGGAGTTGCAAGGTGGAAGGATTAGAACACTTTTGGTTGTTCTACATATTCCTACATTGGCTAGAAATTTGATTTCTATAAGTAAGCTAGATGATGCAGGTGTAAGAACAGTGTTCGAGAAAGATACATGTAAGATGGTTTGGGAAGCATTGGTATTGATGCATGGAGTTCATATTGTAACTCTATATAAGCTTCAGGGTAGCACTATTATTGATGGGTGCAACAATTTTGTGGTTCCTGAAAGTGGAGCAAAACATCTAGTGGTCTGTGGAGAAAAGACCATGCTATGGAATCAAAGGCTTGGACATATTGGAGAGAAGGGCTTTTGAATACTCCATGCTAATGGTATGGTAGAAGGTATGTCTAATTTCTCTATGTATTTTGATTTCTGTGAAAATTGTGTATATGGGAAGTAGAATCGGACGAGTTTCCCCTCTCGTGCTAATAGGGTTAAACTGATATTAGAGCTTGTGCACAATGATGTGTTTGGACCTATGTCAGTTCCATCATTGGTCAAGTCTATGTACTGTGTATCATTTATAGATTAATTCTCAAGGAATATATGGATAAATATCCTCACAAAGAAATCTAAAGTCTTTGAGAGGTTTAAAGAATTTAAGGCTTTGGTGGAAAACCAAACACAGAAGAAGATAAAGGTGTTGAGGAAAGATAACAGTGGAGAGTTTTGCGAGAAAGAATTTTAAGATTTATGTAAGAAGTGTGGTATAACATGACAAAAGAATACTCCATAAACACCTCAGAAAAATGGAGTTGCAGAAACAATGAATAGGATGTTGATGGAAAAGGCAAGAAGCATGATCAATGGTGTCGGGTTAGGATAGGAATTCTAGGCAGAGGCATTGGAGACTGCATGTTACCTAGTCAACAAGTCATCTTCATCAACGTTCGAGGATAGGACTCCAAAAGAGGTATCAAATAGTAAGAAACCTTCCCTTTCAGATTTGAGGGTATTTGGATGCGATGCATATGTACATGTTCTAAAGGAGAAATGTTGGATAGTAAATGTGAAAGGTGCATATTTATTGGGTATAAGGATGTTTTAAAAGGTTATAAGATTTGGAATCTAGAAACAAGGAAGGTTGTGTACAACCAAGATGTGGTGTTTAGAGAGGTGAAAGAAGTTATTAAACATGAAGTTCTACCAAAGGAACCTGAGAAGATAGAGTTTGAGATAAAGGAGGAAGAATCAGACTCTACAACAGAAGAGGAATCAGAAGATGAAGAGCCACAAACTCCAACTATGAGATGATCAGTTTGAGAAAGGAGGAAACCAGAAAGGTATAGTCCATCTTCTTTATGTTCAAATTTTTCTTTATCTATTACTGATGATGATCCCATAACTGTGAGGGAAGTAGTAGATTCAGAGGATGACAAACTCTGGAAAGAGGCCATGGTTGATGAAATGAAATCTTTGCAAAAAAATGAGGCTTGGGATCTGGTGGAGTTGTTGGCTGGAAGGAAATCCATTGGCAGCAAATGGGCGTTTAAGAAGAAGATGAATGAAGAACGCAAGGTGGAGAAATACAAATCTCAATTGGCAGCAAAATGTTATTCCCAGTTGTCGGGAATTGATTTTGCTGATATTTTTTCTCCTGTTGCCAAGGTATCTTCTATTAGATTACATTTATCTATTGTTGTCACCTTTGATTTTGAGGTAGAACAGATGGATGTGAAGAGATCATTTCTTCATGAAGATCTAGAAGAAGAGTTATACATGAAGCAACCTGAAGGCTTTACAATGAAGGGTAAGAAAGAACTAATATGCAAGTTAAAAAAGTCTTTGTATGGGCTAAAACAGTCACCAAGGATGTGATATCAAAAATTTGATACATTTATACGGGGACTTGGCTTCACCATAAGCAAATAAGATCAATGTGTGTATTTTAAATTAATTGGTGACTATGTTATTCAACTGGTCTTGTATGTGGATGATATGTTGCTAGTTGGAAATGACAAAGAAATTATCCAGGATTTGAAGACCCAATTATGCTCCAAATTTGACATAAAATATATTGGTGCTACAAACTATATTTTGGGCATGGAAATTAAATGAGATCGGGCAAAGAGGAAGCTCTGTTTAAACCAAAGGAAGTATATCGAGACAATACTATAGAGGTTTATGAGGGATAGTAAACCGGTGAAGGTTCCTATTCCTGTAGGTGTAAATCTATCTGTTGAACAATGTCCCAAGACACAAGAAGAGGAAGAGGACATGTCATGTGTTCCATATGCAAGTGTAGTCGGTAGCCTGATGTATGTAATGGTCTGTACTATACCAAACATTTCACATGTAGTGGGAGTATTGAGCAGGTTTATGTCAAAACCAAGGAATGAGAATTATACAACAGTGAAGCGGGTTTTCAGGTATTTGCATGGCACCAATGATTATGGTTTGTGCTACCAAGGAAGACCAGGATTGGAAAATTTTTTGGACATCCATGGATTTGTTGATGCAGACTGGGCTGGAGATCTAGATCAGAGAAGATCTACAAGTGGGTATGTGTTTAACCTATTTGGAGGTGCAATCAGTTGGATGAGTAAGAGACAGTTTGTAGTGGAACTTTCAACTATAGAGGCATAATACATGGCAGCCACTCATGCAAGAAAGGAAGAAATTTGGTTGCATAGAATGTGTTCAAATATGTGATTAGTACATCGATCTATAAAGATAGACTATTACAGCCAAAGTGCAATTTTTTAGCAAAGAACCCTACTTATCATTAAAAGACAAAGCACATTGATGTTTAGTATCACTTTGTGAGGGATATGGTTGAGGATAAAAAGGTGATTCTGGTAAATTTGGACACTTTGAAGAATACTGTAAATGCATTGACAAATTCTGTGAGCATTGAGAAGTTCTCTTCGTGTAAAGAAAAAATGGGCATTGCAGGGTTGGAACAATGATTAATCTTTGTTGTGGCCCCATGTGGAAAGAAAACAACGAGTGGGAGAACGTTGGGTGTGTGTTATATTCTTTCCACGACTACCCCATGCGCGAGGGGGGGGGGGTCACAGGGGGCGGTAGCTCCCCTTGTATGTTGCATTAGGCATAGTGCCCCAGGAATTTTGTTTTGGACCCTATATTAGGTGGTTGGACCTACTTATGATTTTGGGCATGGATTTCGCACATGGTTTTGGACATGATGGTATTTTGTCCATGGTATTTTGTAGATCCGATCAAGGGAACTATGGTTATGTTCTAATCTAGGCTTAATGGATTGGGGTTTATGGACGCTTCGGCATGTATATATATTTATTTTAACATTGAAAGGAATATAATGAAAAGTCAATCTAGTAGTCCTAGTTTTGGGATCCAGGGGAAAATCTCTGTGTATATTTGTTATAATTTTATGCTCTTGCCATTGATTATTTTATGTTCTTTTAGAATTCGTATGCAGGTAAATTGTGTATGGAGGATAATTTGGTAATAGAATCCAAAGTTAACAACCCTAAACGGGTCCTAATTTCTTACAAGGTCGACAAACATCTCATAACAAAGGTCCGCGAGTGGGAAGAGATAGGAAGGGTCGGATATTTGGATCTCGCTGTCCGTTAAAGGCCTGGCATGAGTGCTTTTAACCTCATGGGTGTTGGGAGTTGTAGGTGCCACGTGCTTTATTTCTCTAAGTAAAACAAAAGTAAAAAACAAGGAGGTCGGGGTGTCGGGTTACCTCGAGTCTGCAGGGAAGACTAAAAACGACTTTGGGAGGTGTCCTTGACCTTTGGGAGTGTGCAGAGAGGTGAATCCTATGCGGTGGTTGAGGCAGAATTTTCTTTGCCTAAGACTGAATAATCATTGTTGCACGGTAATTTTAGGGCTTTCAGGATTTATGTAAAGGAAAGAGACAATTGCACATGTGGTGTTGTCAGGAGCAAGCATAGGAAGGCACGTCACATTCAGGGATTGGTCCGGGATGATGGAGGACAGGCTTTGAAGGAGTGAGCAGGCCATTAGTTTACCTATACCATTTACCTTTTCCTTGTTTCCTCCAATATCGTCGAGCCAATGGGTGAGGCCCGTCTGGGAGATGGTACCCACACTATTATGGCAAGATATTGTTGGGTTGTGTTATATTCTTTCCACATAGTTAACAGGGGGTTTGAGGAGTACCCATGACCCCACTTTATGGGGTCCGGGGCAGCGCCCCGGAAAATTTTGGTTTTGGACCCTATGTTAGGTTGGGCGGACCCA
>APFE031129074.1:117099-128710 GCA_000404065.3 Pinus taeda
CATTGAAAGGAACATAATGAAAAATCAAGCTGGTAGTCCTGGTTTTGGGATCCAGTGGGAAATCTCTGTGTATACATGTTTTATGTGTTATGCTCTCGCATTTTTATTTTTTCATGTGATTTAGAATTCGTATGCAGGTAATTTCTGTACGGGGTTAAAACCTACAGATATGCTGGGGATTGTATGTCCCTGATGTCAAGCGCTAGAATGGATCATGACCATTGGATGAGCGTTGACCTTTCAATGGCGAGGGGCCACTCCGCCACTAACTCTAGTGCATGTGTGCCGCCATAGTTGATGCGAACAATCACGGGATTTAGGCCAAGGGTGACCCGAACACAGAGTTGTGCACCCTTTAATCATGAACTAAACCTTTGAAAAATTACTCCGAATGATTTAGATTGTTTAATTCCATTGTAAGGACTACCCTGCTTTCGACCCAACATATCATATTATGGATATAAGCATCAGAGAATGGTTCTTCTTTCCCACTTTATAAGTCTTACATATCATATCCATCCTCAGAAGGACCTTGGGAGAGATGGAGATAACAAGTAGAACCAATAAATATATTTTAGCCCATGGGGAAAAAATCCAGTAATGCTAAAGGCTAGTGTGGCCTACCCTAGGTGCGATCCGCTAGTGAGCTTGATGGCTTAGATGTCCTTGGGTCACAATTTTTGAAACCAAAGATTAAAAGTGTAGTCATCTCAAAACTCACACCACTTAAAAAAAATTGTTTCATAAATTTAAATTTATAGTGTAAAATATCTCTTAGACACGCTTTTCATGTATAGCTATGTATATCATCATTTGACTTTGATTGATTATTTATAATGAGAGCGTCAATTTATATTTAAAACTTTCTTAGACTTTGGGAAGGTTTAAAAAAATAGTATATAGTAAATGCATTAAAAAAATAGTACATAGATAAAGAATTGGATAGATTGAAAAAAGGATAATATGTCTTTGTTAAGTAGAGGTGGTTTTACATATGAAAATATGTATTTGGTCTGTATATTTTTTAATTGATATATTTATTTTTTATTTATATAATTTTTATTTTGTTAAGGGGTGTCTTATAAATTAGTATAAAGGAGATGTTGTAATATTCTTTAATGAGTATAAACATTTAAATGTGAATTTAAAATGAGAGATTTGTAGGGTTCTTAAAATGAAATATTAAATAAAAAAATATAATGTCTATTCAATTAAAAAAATAAAAAAAATAGTATATTTTGGTTTTTATTAACATTTAGGGACAAATTTCCTAAGGAAAAAAAATTATACTATACATATCACATTAAAATAATATTTAGAACATAAAATTAATAAACATATCAAAACTTAATAATTTTTTTTAACAAAAAAAATCCTAGACTTGTTCTGTATCGAATCAAAACAATTGGCACCATTCACCTCAATCTCAAGATATTCCAAGTGTAGGCTTAACCTAGTTTTAAGGAATCAATTAATAAATAAACAAGTGAAATAGTTGGTCTTACCTTAAAAATTATGTTTATGCTATCTTGTCATGATTTTAATATATTGTCATAAACATCTAATCAAATAAATTTAATTTCAACAAGTCATTTTTTTAATTTGTTGGAATTACATAGTTTCGTACATTATGAATTACCATAGCCTTGTGCAGACTAAACATTAATAGAATTATATTATTTATTTCATGTGAATGAACGATACAACATATCAATTTTGGTGAACACCCGCTAGTTGATATTCATACTTAGAATGAGTAAGACAAAAGTAGAATGGCATTAAACAATGTCATAACTATGAAACAACCATATGTTCTTACTATCAATAAAAAAAAATAAATTATGATAATTTTTGTAAATAATCTTTAAAATATATTTTATCATATATTAATTATATAGATTCTAAAAAAAAAATTATCCTACCAAAAATATAATATGTGTGTGGATGTAGGTATGTGTGCAGAGCAGTGAAGTAGGGACGTGTGTGGGAAAGGAAAATTCACAAGGGAAAATGTGGGAGAAACATGTGTGGAGGGAAGTGTGTACAAAGACATTAATACTATGTCCACAATGTAAAATAAATGGTAGATTTCTTAAAAATGGGAATATTGGATTTTCATTGGATATAAGTAACAATTACAGATTAATTTTTAGATATAATATTGAATCAGATAAATTTTAATTATTTATTTAAACCTATTTAAACATGAGTAATATCATTCATCATAAGAGAAACTCTTGCATTCGTCATGGTCTCACTATAGGCCTCTAGAGATAATCATTCCATTAATTTTAGTGATTGCATGAGTGTCTTACACTTTCGTGGATGCATATATATAATTATAATTTATCTCATTCTTGATTATTATTGTGATTATGCTTACAAACACTTAGTTTCTATTAAAAGAATCTTTATTTTCATACTAAATAAAATCTATCCTTTTATGGTTGTGTAAAATTTTAGTTTCTATGGTAAATCTAAAGAAACATAATTACATTGAAACATTTTTATATTGAAATTTGTTCTTAAAAAAGTAGCAAAACAACATGTTTTGCAAACAATAGGGAGCTAAAATGGCAACATTTGAATGTGCAATAGGAATAATGTGTAAGAGGGAAATGTGGTAACAAGAAAAAGTATGTAAGATTCATTTTTCACACATTAAAATTTAACTAAAGTAAAACAAATAAGAATGTGTCCGTTTTGAAAGATTATTATATATTATAATATATATTATAATATATATATATATATATAATAATATATATATATATATATATATATATATTTGCTAGCATTCTCTTTAAAAAAATATATATAATGTAATCACTTTTTTAGGAAATAAAATTATCAGATCTAATACTATACTGAAGATGAGCCTCCTATAAGAATTCTATATTAGTCCTTGGGGCATCTCAATTGGTGATCAAAATAATGTGAAATTTGTGAAAACTGAGATATCCAAAGTTGAAATCCCCATGTCTGCAACCCGATTTAGGGAGAGGAGTTCAAGTCATAGACTCCGAAAGTTTACTAGTAATCACATGTCACACATGTTGTTTTGTTCCTCCGGGAATAAAAATATAAAAATAAAAAGAAAATAAACTCTATATTACCCGTGCAACAAGACTTTAAATACAAAATCCAATTGCATAGATGAAAAAAATATCAATAGTTTTTTATTATGTTGTGATGAATTCCTTTGGGAGGAAATCCCCCAGCCGCCACTCTACACGACTTTGCACCCTCAGAACCATTATTATACGAATGAAAAATAGTCTGTCATTGGATTGATTTCTCGAGAAAACTATAAAGAGTGCCTCCATTCGCAGCATATCCAGTTCGTAGTGGCATTAAAGTGCCTATATCATAAGTATGGGGGTTTACGCAGTGCATTATATTAGATATCATTTTGGGATTCAACTGCGTTAAGTAAGTCATTCACGTATGACCATTTCCATGAGAGGTAGTCGTAACCGACTAATTTCTCATGATTTTTTGAATAGTTCACTTAGCCTATATCATGTTTTACATTTTCCGTGACTCTGATGCGATTGAGAGCAACAGGAATCCATTATATTCAATTGAGTGTCAACATGTGGCATCTTTATCATAGGTGCCATACAACTCCCTCCATGATGGTAAGCTTCAGTTTGTATTATTCAATCTATTGTTATTGAGTTACAAAGAAAAGGGCTTGTAAAGTCTTGCTTTATCTACATCTAGAAACATTTAAATTCCCTAGCCTGGTGATACATTGCATGGGATTTTTTGGTTTTAGAGTTGCGAATCCACCATTTTTTCGAAGGAAACCTTTCTCTTTGTAAGTAAACTTCCAAGTCTTTTTTATTCCTATTTTTTTTGCTTGCCCTGTTTCATAGTAGAAATCATTATAATCCCAATATCCCACATGAATGGCATGAAAATCAAGCATAGATATATAATAGTTATATTAATTGTGCCATTTACCGTAGAATGATAGTCACTGAAACAATGCAAGTGGGTTCCCAGGGTTTCCTCTTGAACCAACTACTTTGACATCGTTGGTTAATACTAAAAATGCTTCTACATTTCAAGAAACATGCTAAGGGTATTGGTTGTGTGAAATGGTACAACGCCCCTTATTTATGAAGTCCATACAATAATTAGGAGGTCACATTATTATTTATGGAGGGGAGAGAAAGGAGTTGAATCAATGCACTCATGCTTTATCTCTTTTTTCTTTTAGTTTCTTTTCTAATTTAACTGTGTAGTTCGAAATTGGTTTTTGTGATTTGATTAGATTTTAGTTGTAGCTTTCATCTTTCGTTTTGGAGTTTAATAGAAAAATCAGATGCTTCCAGAATCACTTTACGATAAATTCTTCATTGTCTTAACACATTCATATCTATCATAACCATGTTGCTAAAATTGAGATTTGTACAATAGTACAACACCCCTTATTTATGTATTCCATACAATGATTAGGAGGTATTTTATGTTTCAAAAATATTTGTAATAAGAATCTCAAGAAAGTTATTTTTATATTAATACATGTTATTCATGTTTGGCACTTCACATCCTCTATGGGTACAATATTGACTAATTATGATCATTCTCTTTGGAAAAAAATTGAAACTTCAATTTCTTAAAGCGATGTTGTTATCATCCTTTCAAAGAGCCTATGCTTATCATTTAAGATCTTAATAGATGCTCGTTCAAGATGCTTGACATGAAGCATTACATTTTTTTTTTATAATATAGCTTTCCTTTTTTTCCAAGTAGTTATATTAACTATGCCCTTTACCATAGAATGATATTCGTTGAAACAATGCAAGTGGGTGTCAAGGTTTTCCTTTTGAGCCAGCTTCTTTGACACTGTTGGTTATTAATGAAAATACTTCTTGATTAAGTGATCAATTTTAAGCTCAAAAATGAAAGTACCCAAAAAATATTGAAACCAATGCCAAATTGAAGTGCTCATCATTCTGAATCCAATGACGTTCATTTCACCTCAATCTGACACTGTATGCTCAAGTTATCACATGTTAACCATTTGATGAAACAACTAAAATTTGAGTAGGGCAGTTGATTGGGATTTTGTACTGCTAAGTGAGCAAGGTGATTGTGTAGGGTACGACCCAATGATAGGCTGCCACTTAGCCTCTCCATATTGGTTTGAATCTACTCTGTTCTAATTGGTGGTTGAGTTTATTATGTGGACCAATTGTGGGATGCCACATGGCCAAGTCATGGCCTACCATGTGGCACCCCGAGGTCAAACAAAATTTGGCAAGGGGTCAGCGAGAGGCCCGACTGGAATCGAACACAAGACCTCAGAAGCAGTAATACAACACCTTACTGAGAGGGCACAAGTGGAACTTAGCCTGTATAGTGGTGAATGGCTATATAAGTTTTATTTGTTTTGTTGTTGGGGGATGGGTCCAAGACTAAGCCCTGGTCCTCGATCACCCCACGCCCACGAAACCTTAGGAAACAAGAGCTGAGGGCTCATTCTTAGCCTCAAACCAAGGTTCTTGCACCCACAACACAAGACCACATTACCTTGTAGGGGTAATAGCCACATGTTTACCTGCAATAAATGTTTATGTACTTCATTTGATACTGAATATATGAGTGGTCTATTCATGTTGACATGCCCGAAGATGTAACCCATGAGGGATAAAATCTCTTAACAAACTTTTTTTTCTCTTCATTATGCCTACATGGATTATGTTTTATTATGTTCATTATGTTAAGTTACTGATGAACCCCAAAAATGGATAATTATATGGGCTCATTCAACCTCCTAATTCGATTTAATCCACCATTATCATTAGTTTATTGCATGTTTTTTATTATATTTATGCTAATAGAGTGAATTGGGTTAGTCATTATGCCAACAAGTCTAATGGATGCTTTGTGCAGTGTTTTGGTTAATTTTGAGACAAAATCAAAGGTTTTAATGAGCACTTGGTAGAAAAATTCGTGGAAGAACAAGGGAGAGGATTTTTAGGAAGGTATCCCCTTCATTTATGGGCCCTTACCTCGAATTCTCCACCATCAGCTCGGAGTTCAAGGGCCACCAAATCGATTATCACAAGGGCAGCCAAGCAAGTCAAGTAGGACTGCTGTTAACTACAAGTCTTGTGCAGCCGAGTCCCTAAAGTTTAGGAGGACTGTTGGGGTCCTCAATTTGTATAACTAAGAGGGCTTAGGGCCTCATTTCAGTTAGTCACTTTGTAGGCAGAAGTTAGCTAGTTTGTAGTTCAATTTTAGTCATTCTTTAGGTAGTAGGTTAGCTCTTCATTTCAGCACATTTTCAAGTTTTTCTTGTGGACAGTTTTTGGAATGTAACTATTCTTTTGATCAATAAAGATGAATCAAACCTTGCACTAGCTCCAATCTCTCTTAGGAGGCTGTAGCTCTTGGGGTTTGGGCCCAACCCAAGTGCCCATTACCTCCTTTGTTTACTTTCATGTGTCTTTGCTGCATTCTTAGAATAAAATCTGCTATTTAGATTTAAATATCGGTTTGTTATTTAGGTTGCTTTTTATGGTTAAAGTAGCTTTTCATGTTCAGATTTATTTGATCGATTAACAACAAGGAAGATCTTCAAAAAAAGGGCCTCAAGCACCTCTGATCTCACCTCTCCCTCAGTGGGATCGTGAGCTGGGACAAAGGTGACCTTGTTGCCACCAAAAACACTATCTTTGCTCCACCATGAAATTATTAGTGTTAGATTTTCATTTGCCAAAGTTGATATCAGCTATGGTTACATGCTTAGGTTCATGATTACTTAGTTTCATAGTTACTTCATATGATTTCGCTACAAATAGACTTCTGTTCATTTCCTTTGCTATTATCTAGATCAGATTAGGTCAAAGTAATTAGGTTCTTGATTTTCCAAGTCTTCATTTGTCAAATTCAAAAAATAACTTGCAGAGCGCCTGTAATACCTCTCCATCCACCTGTACTCCATCCAAACTACCTACTTCATCCTCCATTTCAGATCCTTGCCTTACCTTTGCCACGTTCCCTCACGCTGATCTACTTCCATATTATTGTGTAGCATTGCCTTATCTCTTCTTGAACAAATCCCACCGTCCTTATCACTCCCCAGCTCCATCCACCAAAACCTGGACCTTCTCACACCATTATCTCACCTCCATACCCACTCCTTCATCTTTCTCCCATCATCCATCCTCCAAAATCCCATTTCTGAACATCTTGTAGAAATTCCAGAACATCCTGTAGAAACCCTGCAAACTTCCTGTAGAAGCTCACGAAAGTGGTCTCTTGATCGCCAAACTTTGTGAAACTCTCTGGAAGGGTGCTAGGGACCCCTTAGGCCCTCTCTGAACCTTCCCAACCTCCTGCAAGCATTTTCTCTCACCGATCCACCTCTGCACAGTCAAAAATAGTGAAAGCACATGCATGGCAATTCTGACAACTTATTCAAAAATACAAAAAGATGTTTTCTTCAAATAGTGATAATTTAGACACATGCACTTTACCTTACTAGAAGCCAATGGCATCTCTTTCAGTAGCTTGCATCCTCTTTTTCGCATTAGTAGGGCTAGCTGGTAAAATTAGGGTTTGCATTTCCTTTCAGCTTTTCGGTTTCTTTCCGCAAGTAGATCAATTTCCTTTGAGTTAGCTTTCATCCATAAGTTAAAAACTAAGAGCTCATAGAAGTTGGCTTAAGCTCCTAGCGTACTTGTTCCAGCTAACCAAGTGACAGCTGCAGCAAGAGCTAGTACTTGTGCATACAGCACCGTCACTCGGGTTGATAAAATTAAAGAAGGGAGTCCCAAGAGTTGTAGCATTATTGTTGCAATACTGAGGCCCACCACTCTTTTTGGCGCCATTGCTGGGGAAGCGTCAGAGTATTGGTGATTGTTTCTTTTCTTCTATTTTCTACTACAACCTTCTTCTAAGTAGTTTATTTAAGCAAGCATAGAGTAGTTGTTTCATTTCCAGTATGCAATTTCATTTCTGCAAAAGTAGATTAGACATTTCCTACTTTCATTTCATTTCAGCAAGCGTAGATTAGATATTTCCCGCTTTCGTAGATTAGCATTTCAATTCCGCAATTTCCATTCTCCAAGCGTAGCTTAGCATTTCATTCCTGCAATTTCATTTGAGCAAAATAGATTAGTCCTTTCCTGCTTTCATTTCAATTCCGCATTTTCATTTGAGCAAGATAGTTAGTTGCATTTCAGTCTATATCAGTTTTGCAGGTACAAGTAGAAAAAAAAAAAAACAAAAAAAAAAACAAAAGTCAACCAAAAAGATTTCCTTTCCTGCCTTGCAGGAGTAGAGATAAGTCAGAAAAATGATTGCACAACACCCCCACTGCTTCACAAAGCCAACCTTATCTCTTCTTCGATGGTCGTGATTAAAGAACCCTTAGGTGGACAAAAAGACATAGTTGAAGAACCTCAAGGGAAGAAGAAGAGGAAAACATTCCTTTGGAGCAAATGGCTGTAAACAGAAATGTTGGGAGCAGTACCTTATCCAAAAACTAATTTGCAAATCAAATGGAAGATTTCAAGAGTGATATGAGGCAGTTTCTTGCCATGCAACTGGATACCTTATAGATCCAAAGGAAGCAAGAGGAAACCAAGAGGGATTTGGTCATATTTTGTCCCAGGTGCACTAGAAAGCATCCTAGAAATGAATGTCCATTGCACTCCATAGAAGTGTGTTTCATCTGTGAAGAATACCACGCTACGAATCAGTGTCCTTCATTGCCTGGACTTAAAGCTGCATATCAGAGAGCCAAAGGAGCCACTGAATCACTCTATTTTATGAACCAAAGGAGGCCACATGGACCCATACCTTACCAGCAAGAACTACAAGGGACATCCGAGACCTATTCCGACTCCTATCAAGCCACTTTCATGCCTTCTTGGGGTCCCTCTATTCATCCTTCCTGGTCCACACCTCCTCCTTGTTCCTTCAGAGATCCATATTATGCCCAACCAGCTATTCATTTATTTCACTCTTATGCTCAGCCACAGCCTCAGTAGAATGCACCTCATCAGGGGTGGAGGCCCCAATACAACTCTCCTCCCCCTCATTTGCCTCCACCACCTGCCCAACCACAACCCCATCCACATCCATCTCAAATATACACCCCCACTCAACTACCTGTACCACCATTCCCAAAACCATACAATGGAGTAGCTCATTCCGATTGCAAAGCTGATGCACAACATGTTCAAATGACTCCTCTTGAGCTCAATGATCTTCACCATAGCTCAGGAAGGGTATTGTAAAAAAGAGATTATCTTGAATGCATTGAAGGACCACATCCAGCAAAAGAAGATTCAAAAGAGGAAATCAAAGAACCATGGGCTGCGCTAGATGAATAAAAGACATCAACATCAGAGATCGAGATAGTTCCCTCATGGTTACCATCAAATCTTCCATGTATTCAAGAGAAAACTCAGCGAAAAGAGGAAGATGTGAAGGTCATGATAGAAGAAGATATGGAGAATGATCCAAATCAGCAAAAGGACCAAGGATATCAGAGCTATATTGAGATATGGTTTCAGACAGTCACTAAGTTGTAGCAATACTCTCTTCCATAACTATGCTCGATCCCTTCAAAGCCAAATCATTTGTTCTCTTAAATCCGGATACCTGTCAAAGCATGCATTTCGAGCCTCCACATCATTTTGTCTCTAATCTCAATGTGCACATGGCTCCATGGGAAGTATTCTTATACTTGAGAACAATTTTGTTTTTCAAGTAGGGTAGGGTAAAAAAAAAAAAAAAAAAAAGATTAAAAAGAAAAAGAAAAAAAATGAAAAAATGGAAATAAGAAGAAAAATCTAAGGTGAAAACCTCCTCGGAGGCGCCTTATATTGGTTCATTGATTGAAAACCTCCATGAGGCGGTCAATGGGTTGGAAAAAAGAAGAAAAGAGAAAAAGAAAAAGAGAATAAGGTCCCTGGGTGAAAACCTCCCTTGGAGGCGCCCATGGTAGGCAATTAGGGTGAAAACCTCCATGAGGCACCCTAGTTATTTTCAAAAAAAAAAAACTAGGCCTAATCTTTGTAAAACAATTGCAGGTTGCAACAAATACATTGCAGGAAAAGAGGGGCTCACAAAACGAGGACAGGAGTCCGTACCAGGCTCAAGGACACCCCCTCCATGGCCACTCACCTCTCCTAGGATTTGGTCACATTCGGGTTGAGATTGGGCCTTCTATAGGAAGTTCTGGGCTTTCTACAGGAAGCTACACGCTTTTCTACAGGAAGCTACAGGCGTTTCTACAGGAAGTTCTATATTTCTACAAGAAACATCCTGTAGAACCTTCAGGCGAGCCAGATTTGATTTTGGAAGGAAATATAAAGCTTGGAATCTATTGGTTAGGCCTGCAAGGATCCATGTTTCCATCCCTCACCTTTCTCCATCATTTTTTCCACCTCATTGTACTTCTTTTATGAAAATTGTGTTTTCTACAGGAAGTTCCTGTAGAAATTACAAAAGGCTAGAAATGGATTTCAAAAAGGTAGTTTGGCAAACATGCTAGCTTCCTCAAGGGTTCAGAAGTCCTCCTACAATCTTCAAACTCCTCCTCCGTCATCTCCATGCCTGCATCACAGCCCAACCTCAGTTTTTCGTTCCATGCAAAAACTTGCAGAATGCTTTGAAGAAAAAATACATAGAACAGAATTTGTTTTTTCCCTAGCTTGAAAACCGTGCATCAATTTGCAAAACTGTTACAGGGGAGTTATATAGAGACAATGGCAACATGCCTGAGCAATTTCAGCCAATTCCAGTGCATGGTTTCCAAGAAATCAGCCTCCATCACCTTCAGCCATTTTTGCATTTTCTCCATATTCGTGCATCCGTTTCAAAACATGTTTCATGAGGAGATGCATATGGGTGATAGTCACCTACCCAAGAAGTTTCAACCGATTCTAATGCACGGTTTCTGAGAAATTGATCTCTGTAATCTTCAGCCATTTTCCATTTTTCTCGAAATCTGTGCATCCATTGATCGTAATTTTGCTATGGGAGATGCATAATGATGACAGGAACATGCTCAAAAAGTTTCAGATCAGTCTGGTCTATCGTTCGTGAGCAATGGCGAAAACAAGTTTCTGTCCTATGAAAATACAACATCAGCAGCTTGAGGGTGCAGATCTGAACGTGGAAGCCAGCTCCTGCAGTGTGGATCCGACCAGAGGATACCCGCACAAGAAAAACAACCATGAATCAGACACCAATCCATCGTGCAACCACAGAAACCAGTGCATGCAGTAAATGAAAGGCTACAACACCTCACAGCAACCATTCGACTTCGAGGTATGTGACTAAAACTTGTTCCTCTATTGCATGAATCTAATTGAAAAACGGTATGAACGAATGGAATGGTGGGATTAAACCATGAATCTGGCAAGGTTAACCCGACATTGCCTTCTCTAGCACTCGACCGGAAGTCATGCAGTATACGTGGTGTTGGATACCTATACCAATAGGTTTCATATTTCATGATTGGCAAATACTAGTGCCAAATATGCTCCATTTTGCTGCCACAAAGGTTCCATATTTACTAGAAAAGAGAAGGTGTATATATGCCTGCATATTCACAAAAGTTTTATGGATGACCCAA
>APFE031129079.1:0-21027 GCA_000404065.3 Pinus taeda
TGCAAAAACTTGTAAAAAACAATCAATTTTTGAAAAGCTCTCCCTGCAAACAGGACCTGCTCTCCAGATGACCCACAGGAAGGGGATGCAGGTAATGCATCTTGGGCAACAGAGAGGTAGTATAAATGTGCATCATGTTCACCAGAGTAAGCAGGCACGGTAAACACAAAGAAGGATGGCAGTCCCACATGCTTAGTTACAGTCCACACGATCTCGACTTCATTAGACACTACACAGACCACAATCTTTACACAGAATATATATATAAACGAGATAGAAGTGAGGAAATGGAAGAGCAGGCGTGCACCAATAGATGGTTGAGAAACTGAGGATGTCAATGAATTTGTCTTGGATTTCGCCATAACTTCTTTTATCCTTGGTTAGAGTCTCTGCAATTTTGCAGTAATTCCGTGATTCAAGAATTCAGAGAGAGGAAGGAATTTAGCAGGATCTTGAGCTCAAAGTCTGATTCCTGCAAACACTTGTTGATGGGCTCACCGCTGCATGTATTTGTACCAATCTGCCGCATTCAATCTCTTGCCTCAACAGATCTACAATGCATCCTCCAGCTCCTTTCAGAGAGGCACAACCTCGACATCACAATCTGAATGGGCATCAGATCATAGCCTTTGAGAAAGAGTGGCAGATCGGGATCGGGAATTCTGATCTGATCCGATACCGCATGCAATTCGAGTTTCAACGTGCAAAGACCGCAGTTCGATCTCTTCAGCCAAGGGAAGCCGCTTACGACCCTTGTGTCTTCCTTTTAATCCTCCGTCTTGTGCCTGATTTCACACCCTCTCTCGAATCGAATTGTGATCTATCACCCAACGACCACATCCCACGACTCCGTATGCGCAGAGCGCTCCACCACGACTCCACGTTGCGATTCGTTATCTCCTCTGCGCGCAATTCTTGTCGCTGCACATAAAATTACAAATGATGGACACTTAAAAAACTAAAACAAAAAATATATTTCTCAATTATTTCACTCAGCCCAGGAGGGGCCAAGCCTAGGAGGGGCCAGGCCCTCAAAGGCTTTGATACCAAGATAAAAGTTGCACAATCAATAATATATTCTCATAATTAATGAATGAGGAAATTACAAGATATTTATACAATCAATAGTCTCAAGATAGGAATTCTATCTTGGACGTACACTATGTGGTGAGAGATTCTCTCAACCACACACTAAACTAGAGAAAACTAAATCCCTATAATGTAGGAACAAACTCCTCAAATGGAGAATTATAACCATAAACAAGTAGGAATTAATAATTTCCAACTATGGGAATTTCTGGATTGCCCGCGTGGGAAGAAATCTACTAGCGTTGGAAAAAAGCAGATATTCCAATAAACCATGAAGGCTATGACCATATCTGAAATCTACAAATTCTAGTCTGTTATAACGTCATGCTCATGTATTGAAGCAATCGATCACTCCTCATATTCGGCTCATCTGCGCTTCGTTTACGTTGTTCTGATTCATGGTAGCAGAGGAGGTGCTAAGTGTGAAGGAGCCCCCCCTGCATCCCTCAGACAGAGTGATTGTATTCAATACTCCCTTTCGGAATGGGTCATACAAAGCATTAAAGGAGGAGGCGCATTGGATTCCTGGAGCTGTTCACGTACTCAGTTCTCTCACCATACAGGCCATGGACTTCCTTAACGGCCAGAATGAAGTAATTGATCACAACTCGGCCGGTCGAAAGTATAGGATTTGGGAGGTCGTTACTGCTTCGAATACCTTTTTTATGATAAGAAGCAGCAGAATAATGTTATGTGTGTTGGTAGCCTATTTCATGTCTATACTGACCAGTCGCGCTTGAAGATTCATGGGGCAAATTAGCAATCCTGGGATCGAGTATCTTGCTCCACATTCCCGGTTGTTAGCATGCGCTATTTTGCTGGAGTGGCCTTGTAATTGTTGTTCTGTTTCTGCAAAAATATCGGCATTGGTTGAATCCTCTAGGGCAACTATAGTCAATAAAAGCAGACTCGACGCTGTCGATACTCCCAGCAATCAGATGGTGGAGACAATTCTTGGAACGCATAGGTGATCAGATGCATCGTGGCTCGTCGCGTGTGCATGTTATCCTGAAGCCATCATAGCTCTCAGTTTTAGCCTCATCAGCCCCATAATCAGTAACAGTTTGCATTGTACATTCAAGGGTGTAATCATAATTAGGGTTTTTTATTGCGGCCGTGGCTTACCATGAAAGATGCCTAATAAAGCCATGTTTTCGAGCTGCAGAAGCCGAAGAGCATCCAAATCGGAGGTTCTTGGAGAAGTAAATTCAACTGTTTAAATGGATGCTCGCCACTGGTTGATGGTTGCAGTCCCTTTTCGCCTTCTTCATTAAGTGTTTTTGGTCAAAGGCTACCATATATGTTATCACCCAATCACTATCAAATAACGAAAAGAGATTTCTGAGTACGAAGTGTTCTTTTCAGCACATGCCCTCCTCGCGGGTTGGACCTTCGTATGGTTTTATTTGTAAAACTTACAACATAGCCTTATTGCGACCCGTGTGCTCGTTGGAGTGAGAAAATATAGTACATCTTGTTATAAAATAAAATTAAAAAACGCATTATCCTAAATGGGATAATGGACGATTAAGTTAAAGCATTTAACGTGTTTCGATTAAAGTAAGAATATGGTTCTAAGGTTCTTTCATCTCACTTCATTACTCACGGAAACTTAAAAAATACTACACACGAATTCTTTGACTTTTACTATGCCTCTAGGCTTGTAGATAATAAACTTAGTATTCAATTATAGGTTTTATGAATAAGTAAAATTGCCATGTTTTTTAATATTCATTTTCCCCTTGACCCGTAGACCTTTGCCTTTGGTACCGAAGGCAGCACCAAGAACAGAGGTTAAGAAAGCATTAACAGAGGCGGTTGCGAAAGCAGATCCAAATATTGTTCGAACGGATCCATTTGCAATTCCAGCTCCTTGGCCAGTGTGAACCGTTTTTCCAGCATAAGCTAGAGCTTCTCCTAGAAGTGGTGGTGTTCTGCCATTGCCTGTACTTTATAATATATATTACGATGCCTCTAGGCTTGTAGATAATAACCTTACTATTCAATTATCGGTTTTATAAGTAAAAGTGCCATGTTTTTCAATACTCATTTTCTACCTCAATGTAAGAAATCATATTTTTGTTTATTAAGTCATTTGTTATGTTTTAACGTTGGCCATAAATATCATTATTAAAAAAAAAAACAAATATATTTCATAGAATTTCGAAGTATGCTGTACTTTTTGAAGTTGTATTTTGCATCTTGGGAGGACTTTGCAAAATAGTAAAAGTAATAGTTAAAGTTGAATTTTGAATCTCGGGAGGAGCTTGACAAATATTAAAAGTAAGAGCTTCATCCACTCGAAGCTGGTTCATAATTGATGCTAAATTATGCCTATCATTTTTTTCTTTTTGTTTTTTCTCCAAGGTTAACAATAATTGTTTTTCAAAATACATTGGTGTAGTAAATACTCACTCAACAATAAATAATGGTTGGTTTGGTATGATTGTGAATTCTTTGATTATGAGTTACATCCTCTATTATGATGATAATTGTTGTACACTTTTTTATAATGAGGGGAATGGAAGTTTTTTTGGATGCATTTGTTTTAAGTGATTTTTTTGTACTATTGTTATTATTGATGTATTATTGTTAAAACAAAAGAAATCTCATTGTCTTGAAGCCTTTAAAAATAATAGGTATAATAGAACTGAAGGCCTCAATAGTTAGGATTTAACATTGTTCATTTCCCATTTATCCACCAAACCATGGACAAGATTGCCTATATCCTTAGAAATAATAATTTCTCCTCTTCATCAAACTTCTTAATACCATTAAAAATTCTCTTGGTTTTGTTAAAGACCTTGTTGACTTTAAGGAAATGAAAGGTATCTACCTTGTTCCCCATTCCTCTCGTATTCCCTATATTGGAGAAACTGGTCCGTCCATTAACTAAAGAATCCATGAAAATGTTGCAGACATTAGGCATAATCATTCTAGCACATAAGCCTTTTTTGAACATGCCGAGAAATTCAAACACCATGTCTGGATTGAGGACTAGAGAGTCATTGCTATGGTTAACCACTTCCACCATCGAAAGCTCAGAGGGGCTATTGAGATTGAAAAGCATGCAATAAATCTCAATAGGGATGATGGTTGGAAATTGAGTAAGAGCTACATTTAGCTCTCTTTTCATGATTCCACACCTCTTTCATTTTTTTCCTTTTTTCCTTTTCTAATATATATTTATTTTTAATATTATTATTTTCTTATAATTTTACCATTATGGTTCCCCTTGTACCTTTAATATTAATTAGGATTCTTCTATATCTTCATTCGTTTATCATAGTAATTAATCTCCTATCATCCTTTTTATAAATAAAAAAAATTGAATATTATTTTGTAGCATCTATATAAATTAAAAATTATTTTGTAACCTTTCTTAACCATACATCTTTTCCTATTTTATAAAAAACTTTTAAATTAATAAATATATAAGATTTTAAGACCTTCCTGAACCCTACAACTTTAAACATTATTATTTAATATATTAAAAGATATATAAGTCCTTCATAACTCCCCTATATTTAAATAATAATTAGGTAACTTCTTTTAATCATTTTATAAATTATGATAAGTTAAATAATATATTTTTGGAATGAGTTCTTAACCTTATAACTATAGTGTTATAAAATTTTGGGTGGTTATATGTTTAATATAACATAATTGAAATAAGGTTAACCCTTAACAAAATACTTTATAGATTATAATATTTTATAACCATCTCATACCTATACCACTATTATTTAATTAATTTAGAATTTTTCTCACTATATTAAAATTAATTTTGATATATATTTTTTTCGTAACAACTAGTTTTTAAATTAAATTTATAATTCTTTAATAGATAATTTATAACAACCTATTTTAAAAATTGTAATTTATTTACAATATTAACTAATCTACCAATGATTAACTTTCGGCTACTAATTCTCAGCAATGATGCTTTCATGTTATTTTTTTCCTGGATATCTATTGATTTTCTCACCTTGTCCAAAGGATAGCTCACATTAGGTTGTTCAAAATGTCCATGAAATCCTAATGATGTGATTAATCCAAAAGACATTTATATAACATTGATGTTATGTGTCTATGTTATCATACTTAATTAATTAGCTAGTTCAAATCTAGATCTATATAGAATCTTCAATTGGTATCAAAATAAGTGATGTTTTTGGAGATAATAATGTCTAACTCCAACTCCATTCAAATATTTAATGGAAATTTTTATGATTAATGGTGGATAAATATGATGACTTTTTAGATAGAGAAAAAATTATTTCAAATTGTAGTAACATATTGGAAAACTCTTAAATCAATGATAGTGAAGTGAAAGAGGCAATAAAGAAGAATGTTCAAGCTTTATTTCATATCAAAATAGCTCTAGATAAGAGCCTATTTCAAATAATTTTAGGTGAAAAGACAATCAAATATGCTTTGAAGTATTTAAATGAAGCTTACCAAGGTATTAATGAACACAAAGTTGTCAATATGGAGACAATGAAAGGGGAGCTTCAAAATGTAAAAGGCTTCAAATAAGAGTGACTATTGTGCACAAGCAAAACTTGTAGTCAATAATATGAGTATTGTTGAAGGGAATGTGGAAAAAGAGTTTTTCCTTAAAATGGTTTTGATGTCTATAACACCAAGGTGTAACTATATGTTTCCATAATCATTAAAGAAAGCAAGGATTTTTACACCCTTCAATTTGATGACCTAGTTGGATCTCTTGCGTCTAAGGAAGAAATATTGAGAGATTCATTTAGGAAAAGTGATGAAAAAACTTTTCCCTCAAAATTTCAAATGACAAGGAATGAAGATTCCAACACAAGCAAAAAAATCAATCAAGGAATAGGTAGATTTCCAAACTACAATTATACAAGAAAATATGGAGGAAGAGATGGTTCAAGAGGTATAGATAAAGGATAGTTTGAGAAGAAAAATATCCACTATTATAATTGTAATATGTATAGTTACTTTGAAAGGGATTGTAGATTTAAGGAACTTAATAATAAAATAATTTTTGATTATTCTGAATAGGGTGATGATGCTTCCTCAAACAAATCACTTTTATCTTATCACAATGTTAAAAATTGTGCTAAACATGTATGGTATTCAAATTCAGGGTGTTCTAACTACATGTGAGTAAATAATAAAAAAAGTTCTACAATGAGTGAAAGTTTCAAATACTTTATCAAGGTTGGCAATTACAAAACATTGGAGGATGGTACAAAAGGAGATATGGATGTCCATACTAAAGAAGGAATCAGAGGTTTTAACTACATTTATCACACTCCATAATTAAAGCACAATTTATCAAATGTTGGACAATTGTGCGAGAAGAAGTATAAGTTGGTTACTGAAAATATACAATGTACGTGTAACAACCTAAGTTTAAATGTTCATGTAATATTAAATTAAATAAAGGTAAAAATAATACCAAGGTCATAAGGCACATATTCCAGGCTGAATGTTAGGAAAAACATAGTGATGGGGATAACTTGTGAATAATTTATGGCTATGGAAATTGGCAAAGACAAAGTAACATTAATCGAAATTTATTTATGAAAATAATGGAAAATAGGAGAGGAGGAAGATGAAAGGTCACATAATTGCATGTAAGGAAAATTAAAGTAAAAATAGAGGAAAATGAAGAAAATAGAGGCCTCAATGATAAAAGGCTTATGGGTATCAGTTCACAAGTTTTGTGAGTTGAGCATTTTTTTCTGTCAGATCAATTTTGGAGCTCCCTCTCTATTCTCTATCTTTCCTAATATTTCACACTTAGGACATTCTTGGATATTTCTTGAAACTCTCTAGCATACATTGGATTTGGAGAAAGAAGGAAAGGGAAAATCAAGAAGGCACGAGGGGATAGCAGGATTTCCTTATAGATACCAGGTTGCATCTATGATCTCCTTGTTGATTTATGGATGCATGACATTTGGATGTGATTATTTGGTTATGATATATCATTGGCATGGAGGATTTCCTATATTGATAGTGGTTTTAACCTTTCCTTGCTATTTCCTTAATAGCCCTAACGTTGTGTGTTTTTCTACTTGGATTTTTTCTATTTGGCACTCATAATTCCTTACGGTTGTGGGTTGTAAAAAATTCTTTGGAAACCCTAGAACCACTTTGCTTGAGTTACTAATTCTTGGATCTTAGGTTGGACAAGCACTTTAGACCAATTGGTGGGTTGAATTACTATTCCGGAAGCTAAGTTGGAAAAATGCTATGGAGCCTTGGAAGGTTGTGGGTTGAGATACTAGTTCTTGGAAGCCTAGATAGCTTAGAAGAGACTCGTTTAGTTGGTGTTAGTGGTGTTCCAACCATGAGGTGGAATCACTAGTTGAGGGTTGAGGTGGTTTGACCTCTAGAACCCCTGGTTTAGTCATGTTTTGTTTATTCAATGAAATCCACAATCATGCTTGGAACATAGCACGGGGGTGATTAGCTGAAAGAAAGATTTGGTTCGGCGTAATCTATGGTTGGGTGGTATAGGAAGTCCCTCACTTGGTTGGATTTTTCATATGTTAATAAGAACTCTATTCCTATTGTATTTTATGATTACTTGTCCTTGTTATTATTTGGTTTTTAATGTTTCTTCTATAATGATTATTATTCTAGTTATATGTGCATTATAAACATGGTTCCATAATAGGTTTTAGATATGAACCTTGACATATTTTGATTAGTTTATGAATGGTTAATGAATGTATGAGCTAAAAAATGTTATTTTAGATATTATGAGAGGGAATTAGACCCTCTTGGTGATTCTCAGATAATTTTCATCCCTTATGTTAAAATATGCATTCATGACATGTAGATTACATGTTCACCATGTGTTTGACAAAATGAATGTTATGGTTAGGCTTGGTTAGGTCAAGTATTTGATCATGTTTTATATGAATGGATTTACCTTGATGTCAATTATCAATCTAGAAAGTCTCACTTAGTTTTGGGTAGTGGTCTAGAGGCTAGCCTCAAATGGTGGATCATAACACTATAAGGATAATACCTTCTAGCGGAGGTTACAATGGAGGTTTTTAGAGTTATAAAATTGGCAAAGATTGAAAAAATCATCCACTAAAACATCCGTTTGGGATAGTGGAGGTTTTAACGGAACTCCATCACCAATGAAAAAGCTTGGCAACAACAAGTTTTAGCGGATGTTTTTTTTTGGGGGGTGTACTTAATGGAGCAAGTAGCACTAGTACGCTACATACATAAAAGAATCAAGAAACTTACATAAATAAAATAACTAAGGCGTTGAATGGAAATAATATCAGTGCTTAATATATACTGCTAAGAGATAAAAACATCCTCAGGTCATTCTCCTAAGGAATGACACTCGGGCATGCAAAGCAAAATTGTTGTCAGTGTTTTTTTTAAAACTTGTAGCACCAATGTGTATTGTTAGTACAATAACCTTGGTTCGTTAGTTAGACAAAATAATCGATGATATTAGTTTTCATAGAACACCCGACCAGAAATAATATTTTGTAGGATTGGGGAGTTAGTTATATGACAACATAGGTGCGTTAAGAATTACAATGCATCGGGGCATTAATAATAAACAAGACATGGAATTGAAGTGATAAATACATCGATCCTCTTGTTTTCTTAAAGGGCACAAGCATGCAAAAATATTTTTTCATGATGATTTTATATAACACAACACACGAGTGCTTTTCTTATGTTATAAAGACACCAATTTTTTGAATGATATTTTCTCTATGTAGAAACATTGGCCTGTGGTGATGGAACTATTGTATGTTTTAA
Organism: Pinus taeda; assembly: GCA_000404065.3. NCBI lineage: Eukaryota > Viridiplantae > Streptophyta > Pinopsida > Pinales > Pinaceae > Pinus > Pinus taeda. The sequence goes on from APFE031129079.1 coordinate 8,878, forward strand.
AATTCTTTATTCATCAAAAAATTGACATATATCTTGTAACAATATTCATATAATTTAATTTTTTATTAGTTCATTTATATATGATGTTTTGATTAATTTTTTATATTATCATATTTGACATCTCTTCTTTCTAATATTTAACCATGCATATATTTAATCAGGGGTGTAACATCTCACATTGAGTAACACAATAGAATAAATTAAAATGTATTTTATTATATATCAATAAGAGTCTCTTTTTCATACAAAATGGGATTCTTATTGGTAACCCCTTGTCTTTCAATTGGCACACTATGTCCACTATATTAAACAAAATTTCTCATTTTAACAAATAATTATTTCAAAAAGTACAAAATCTTGCATTGATAACCAAATAGGTCATCATTCTTCTTGTATTTTTGTTAATGCTCGAGCTACTTCGATGACATGGTTTATCTCGATGAATGTTTTGTTGATTGCATCGATTGTTTTCCTCTTCTTGCTTATGCTCCATCTGAAAATATAAAAATAAAGTGTAATGAGTGTATCAACATTGGTGATAATAATGAAAATTGAAATAAATAGCATACATCATTGTAAATCGAATAGGAATGTACCAGAACAAGAACAAACTCATAAAATGTGCACATGGTTTTAAAACCAACTCTCAAGCCTTGTTGCCACAAGCATTCTAATGGCATAATTCCATAAATCATACATTTAATATAAAGATTTTGTTGTTCTATTAATTTTAAACTCAGAGAAGTAAAACAACATAGATACTTAAAAATTCCACAATTAATTTTTTATATTGTAACATAATCTCACAATCCTTATTTAACCCAATGTCAATCAATTCTTCTGACGACTCTTTTTTGCATGTTAGGACTTATTTGAACATGCTCAAGGGTGGTTGTTTTAAAACAACTTAAATATACAAAAATGAAACCTTGAATTATTATAGATAAATATTAACAATTACTCACAAACTTTGAAATTAACCCTTTTCTTCGATGTTGTCCTCTTCTATGTGTTGAATGAGTTCTATATTGATTTTTTTCTACAAGAAAATACCTGAAAATTAATATTTAATACTAAATTATTTTTTATATGTACAAATTAAATCGTGATTACATACCTTTGAAAAATGTCGTTGTTGATATGGCTCCTCCTGTGATCAAATTATGATCATTTCTTTGACCATCTTCTTATAGAATTTTTTAGACATTCCTACTGGCGTGTTTCGCATATCAGCGCATTCATAATTTTACCGTTTCATAATCTTCCTTTGAAAATGTAAAAAATTATTTTTATAACGATATATAAAAACTAAATATAACAAAATTGATATTAATAAATTAATGGTTTGTAATAATATATACATATACTTCTAGAAAATCATTTTATACAATTAGGGACATTACCTTTTGAGTTATTCTTTTTTGTTGTTGTATGTTTTTGTTATTGCAAGTCTAACATGTCTCAATGACCATTTCTCTAGAAACACTTCGTGTAGTTTAGATATAATTTGGTTCTTATAATATTGGATTGATTTTTGTATTGTAAGCGAGAAACACATGTTTGGTAACTTAATTGATATTAAATTACTATATAAATTATCAACTAGGGATAGTATATTAATGAAGTGTATGCGTACTGTATGTATTAAAAGTATTTATTAGTGAAGCAATTCCTATATTAAATTGATATATCGATATGCACATGTTTTCATCAATATTACATGAATGTAAATATGTCACTCTTTAACAAAAATGAAATCAAAATTATTGCTCTTGCTTAAAAGAAATATCACACTTTACTTGAAAGAATTATCACACTTTCTTGAAATAAATATCACACTTTCTTGAAAGAAATAGAAAACTATAATTATCACACTTACTCAAAAGAATGATCACACTTTCAGAAATAAAATTACTATGAAATTAAATCCAAATTGCTTCGACAGCAAAACAATTTAGTCTAAAATATCACACTTAATATAAATCAAAATATTTTGTACTTAAATGTAACTTAACTCAAATATAGCTTAAACTATACTACAAATCCTAAGACATTCCACTTTTTTTATACTATTGATCATGTGCATAAGAGATCTCAGGTTCACTCATTCATCCTATATAAAAATGATTAAACAAAACATGCTATGTTATGAACTATGTTATCACTATCAAAATAATTCATTAATAATAGAAACTGGACAATTAAATGAAGTAATTAAACACGATATAAAATGCAAAATTGAAATGTTAATTAAAAATAATAAAACCTTACGACTCTAGGGGGTTGTCCTATGGGATCTAGGTAACAACACAACTCCTTTAAATGAATATATACACATGAAGATAACACACAACAAGGATATTAAATAAAACAAAGGTTTTATAACTCTAAAACAATGTTTTCAAAATAATATTCAAGACTATGTTTTTTCATGCCAAGAGGTAGATTTATAATCTCTATCAATAATTGCTTATAGATTTAGGGGCCTATCCTACTCGAAATAGACTAAAAATATCTTTGAAAGATAAGTTCTCATGATTTCCTATCAGAGAAAAAAATCGTGAGGCTAAATATCTTCTTCAATTAATCTCCTCGCTTGCATGGTTGACCTTCGACTCCTTCTTGGTTGGTTGACTTCCGCATTGAATGGCTCTATTTTGTGTTCTTATCATCAATCCACATCATGAATATATGAAAATATCATTGTCCTAACTATTAGCCACCTTCCCATATATCTATTTCCTTGACTGGAGTTTCAGAACCTATCAAACCTTCAACTTTACTGTAATATCAATCATTAGCTACAAAATTGGTGCAATTTAGTAGCTCGTGCAAATATTAAGTTAAATAATAAAGAAAAATGAAACTTATGAAATAAAATATGTTTAAGTACCTTCCATTTCCATTAACCTTTTAAAATGACGCTCAAATAGACTTATTAGAGTAGAAAAGGAGGATGATGGAGTGTAAGAAGGTGGTATGAAAGAGACAATTTTGGCCTTGAACGTTACCCCACACAGAAGACATTGCATGTCCTCATGTACAAAATTGCAAAATTTTTAATCCTTGTTTGTTACTTAGCATCTTCAGAGGCCTGATCAAGAACACCTAAGTTATTTCTTCTTGCTTTCTTGACACTGGTTGCTTCCATCCTTCGTTTCTTCATCGAGATTTTGTGCCACAAACTTATGACATTTTTCTTAAGGGATTGATTTTTAGTTTATAATTTCTTACTTTTCTCATACCATCAACCAAGATGTAACAAGATGTTTGCATTTTGAGCTCTCTACATTTCATTTGTGCCTTTACTATTTCATGTTCTTATTTCAAATGTCTATTTAGTACATCCAATTCATATATGTCCTCTTTAAGAGTGTTTGCAATTTGGTGTTCTTCTAGAGGATTAAAATGAATAATTTATTCTTGGTTTGAAGATGATTCAACAATTTTTCCCATATCTCTTTGTTCCATATATTATATGTAGTCATATATTTTTTGCCAGACAAGATCAATTTCTAGGGTACTCCTAGCTAGATTTGCAACTCGTGATGGAACTTTTGGTTCCTCCTCTTCTTCTAAATTGACAAATTTTGGCGATTGTTGATATTGTGCATGTAATGGTTTTTTAAGCCTTACACTTCTTCTTATAGTTGATGTTGCTTTTTCAGTAGTACATGGACACATTTTAGCCTTTTTTTAGTTCTATTTGTCCTTTCGATGTACTTTCCCCTTTATCGTTGGCTACTTGTCTTCTAACATTTTTCTCCTTAAGGGATTCCAACACATTTGTAAGAGGGGTTTCATCATAAGAATAATGATCTTGTTGTGTTTCTTGTGCAAGTGACTTTTCCTTATGGTTTGAGGGAAAATTTCATCTACTCCTTTCGGTCTTATCACTAGGTTCTTCTTGTTCAATTTATTTGAAATGATTTCTAATTAGAAAATCTTCCCATTTATCCCCTTTTCTTTTCAGATGGTCTTTAATTAAAATTTTCACCAACCCATGATGTTATAAGGTATTATCTATGGATTGTATTTTTCTCTGAATATTTACATCCATTTTTCTCAAACAATTAAGCAGAAAGTATTTGTAGTGGCTACAACCACCCTCCAAAAAATTGCCTTAGCCTCGTTTTGGAGCCTCCCTTCTAACCTTCACAGTACCTTTCCTTTCTTCATCAAGTTCACAAGCTTCAATGTCTTTCTTGCACAAAGCCATCCTATCGGTCACACCTTGATCCATTCCTATCACAGGCTGTTCACCAGGACTTGGTCCAAATGCAGGATGAGAAGCTTCCCCTTCAAAATTTCACATTTCTGAAGGTAAACTAACCTTCCCTCCTGAAATTGTGCAAACCTCTTTGGCAGCGTCCTAGACTCCAAGATTATGTAATCCTACCTCCCAACACTCTCAGCAAGATTTGCACAAATTTCCACAGTAAGGTTGCTCATCCTAGAATTTACACAAATCTAGGGAGCAGTCAACTACTCTTCCTAGAAATTGTGCAAATCTCGTTGGAATTCAACCTAGCTCCCAGCCAGAAATGTGCATTTCCTTCAAGCAGTCGAACAACCTCTTGCATCTATAACTGAGTTGACAGGTTCCCTCTGGGACCGAGTAAAAAAGACTTGCATCCACATGATGCTTCTCCCAAGGCATCATGCAAATGCATCCAGATCTATGTTTAACAGTTGGAGTTTACATGCAAGGAGAAATTCAGAAACCTCCCACCAAGTGTTGCTTCCCCTAGATTTGTGGCATGCAGATCATAACCTCGATGTTATCAAAACTCATCATTCAGACTCTGCAAAGCTCATTGCTCACATCAACCTTGCAGCTCTAACATCCCACATCACATCTAGGTGTAGTTGACACATTTAGCTCAAAAGTTTTTGGGTAAGCCCATTTCCTATGCCTTGTGCTACATTTATGTCACTTTATGTGTTTTCTCTTGTGTGAGTATTGCTTGCCTGATTTCTATGAACACTTGTCATTTACATGCATTCCAGCTTGTCCTAGCTCTGTTTTGGTTTTAATTTCTATCTCACTATTGTCGCATGCATGGAACTGTTGCAAGGACGTTTGCCAAACCATGGAACTGCCTCACCCACATGCATGTTGATATATTTGTTGAATCTTTCATTCATGTTTTTCATGCACTGTCAATCACTTCTACTATCACTTAGTGTCGCCATGCATTTACTATCTTAGTTTCTTTCAGTTTCCCATCCACAAGTCGAGCCAACCTTGGCCCGGACTCTCCCTTCACCAAGGCTACATTACGTAATCTGGGGAAGGGAGTCTCACCTTCCTCTCCAGATTTGTGCATTCCTTTCCAACATTGGCCTGTAGGACTATCTTGTGAATTTCTGGAGGACAGTGGCTGCTTGGCCCAAGAAATTGCACAAATTTGTCCCTAGGCCAACAGTCCTTCCTAGCTGGAATTGTGCATTGCACAATCCCAATAGTCAGTAGCTAAAGTTGACTATGCATTGTATAGCTGCAATAGTCAACGAGTCTTCGAATAGCCTAGACTATGCCTTGTGCAGTCTTCGGAGTCGATCTACCGACCTCCCAGCCGAAATTGCGTAACCATCAAGATCATTCACCCATGTATGTTTCAAGTTAGTTCTCATGTTAATTTTGGTTTTTGGATGACAGATTGCTTTCCATGAGTGTTTCTATGTCTATAGGTATCGCAGGTGTTCATCTGCCTCTCAATAGTACAGGTCCAATGGTTTCTAAGAGAGCGTAGATGAACACACCGTTCAGAGCACACTTAGGGAAGTAGTCGATCAAGTCTCTATGGAATTTCCAACCCATGAAGACATGAAATTGTTTGTAGACAAGGACATCAAGATATGTCAACACTACCATCACAACGAGTAGCATCATGAACAACAATTGAAGACAACATACCAAATGAAATGAGTGCAAGAGGAGGGTTGTTGACAACACATAAGTGAAACAAGGTTGCAAGCTCAAGTAGATCCATTGATGATGAAAGAAGCTTTGGAGACTCTGCCCATGGGGTGATGACATGAAATGAAGATCTTGTGAAGATAGAGAATGGAACAAAGAAGGAGTTTCATGTGTTGAAGAAAGAACTCAAGGAAGAACATGAAGCCACACAGATAGAAGAATGAGTTATAATAGGATAAAGAACAACATTGGGCACATCGTGCACTCACGGATGACACTACGCCCTTAAAAGTTAAAGATCCATCCAAGCAGCTAACATGGAGAAGGCATGAGCAGTGTTGGTGATCGCATGCAAGGGATTCGACAACATGCATAGATTGTGCAAACACATGCAATCCAACCCACTCTACACACTCACCAAGGAGAAGACAAGAAGCAAGTCTAATTGGAGCTTAACATGTACTTCATCAAAGTGATGTGCATGACCACCAACACACACTTGAACATCAACATGGACACTATGCATCAATGTGTATTCGGTTCATCTACACCCAAGACCATGCACATGTTAGCAGACAAGTAGGATGAAGGGGCCAACCCAATGCACTGGTTGCAATGGAGGCAATAGTTCGCTTGAACAAGATGTCACCATGAGGTGCGTACACACCATCAAAAGTGACCAAGCTTGGCATCATCTCACCATCTTCACCATCACAATCATGTCACAGAGTTGGTCTCGCCATAGCGGATTGAGTGTCAGTGATGTTTTACAAGGCTTTCTCAAGCCATGTTGTCTCACATGAGTACATGTGCATTGTAATGTTGAGTCATGTCAAGTGTAAGTGAAGTGTCAATAGTTGGATGTAACAGTCATAAAGTAGGTGAAGAGTCATGAGGTTGGTTGAACTGTCACAAAGGGGAATGTTAAGGGTTACCCAACCCTTCGCTATAAATAGTCCATCATAACTCATTGTATAGGCTTTTGGTCAGCCAAGCTTCTACTAAGACTATCTTGAAGAAAGCTTGGAAAATATTGTGTCGGACCTTGGCTTCTCCACTACAGGGAGGTAGTACATCTCCCCTTGCTACCACTTTCCTCTTTCCGACTTCATGGTCAAGGTATTACCTTATGACCCACTATTGGGACTCCTACACCAAACGGTCTGAGGTCTGATTGGGACTTCTTACCGGGGAGATCCCCTTAACATGTTGGCAGGTCAAACACCATCAACATTTCTAGCGTTAGAAGGAGGGCTTGATGACAAGTTGTGTCCTCTCATCCAGTTTTGAACCTTTGCATGTCTTTCATGGAGTCTTGCACTCTTCTTCCCCTGAAGTTTTTTTCGAATCATGAAGATGTCTCCATCTCGGGGAAGCTTTTCGATCTTTTGTCCACTCACATGTATGATGGTGAAGGAAAAGTGGTTTGGCCTGATAACTTACATAACTTTATTTCCATGATTTATGAGGAAGATGAGTTTTCTGACGAACAAGTTGGTTTGTTGTTTGCATACCCAGTTCATGAATCTCCATTTTGCTGGGTGCTCAGCCTACCGACTTAGATTGTGCACCCATTTGAGTACTTATGTGATCTTATTGAAGACATGTTCTATCATTTTGATCTATACCATCTTGATTGAATACTATTACAACAATAAAGGGCTCTGTATGAATCAATTATTGGTTTTTTGCACTGCTTCCGTGACTTGCAGTTTCAAGCTCCGAGGAGCTAGATGAAATTTTCTTATCTTTGGGACTAGTTCAAGAACTGCCTTAAGAAATTTGCTCATCCAAGAGAAAGTTTTATATCAACCTTCTCTCAACATCCTACATTGACCGAGCTTCACAATCTCATGTGGAAGCAGGAACTGTCACAACTGACTGTCCACCTTCCTCTTATTCAACAGCTCCACCACTACCAAGTGATGTTGAGGATCATGCTCACACATCTGTTCATCCTTCACACCCTCCCAACATTACTTCACTCAATTTTCGCACAAATTTTCTTGAGTCCTTTGAGTTCTCATATTCATTCTTTTCTATGACCTCCATCTTCAAACCCAGATTCCTCTAGATGATGTTGTCTTGTGTTCGTCCATTACAAACTCTTCACTTTTTATGAACAACGAACAATCCACTGACAGATTTTGTGTTGAAAAACCAGCATGCATTGTTGTTCCTCTAGAGTGAGATCTTGATCATTCCAACATGATGTTGATTCACTGGTTTTTAATTTGTCTAAGCCATTGGTCTACGAAGATATATTTGTCAACAAAATCGAAACCCCACAGACCGTCAAGGCACTTCATCCCAAGGCGAGGGCTATGTGAGGCCCTTGTTGTCTAGAGGTTGGTTTCGCTTCCGATCAGTGAATTTTTCAAACATTCAAGGCTCCTCATCACCCATTTGTATGCATTCAAGATCAATCTAACACTCAGATTTTACTTCCTCCACTTGAACTACACAATCCCTTTGCTCATGCATTGGAGGAGTCTTACATTGCAAGCACACGTGTGTGACGCAAGCTATATTTGTTTCTTTCACATGCTTACATGTCATAGTCAAGAGTGTGCTTATGATTCAAAGTTACACGTAGTTTCCCCCGACACCATGATAAGTCTGCGGACGGCCCGTCATGCACATGCACACACTTATGTCCCATGGGCTCTTTGAATCATGAAGTGTGCTTGTCTTCATTTTTATATCTTTCTTGCCTATTGGTTTTCACAACCGGGTTGCTCACGAACCAAGCCTTCACCAACATGGGTCTACCAATGCATCGGTGGCTGGATTGGAAGTATCACTTCATGTGATCAGGTCTATGTGTCCTTAGCGTAGGAGCAAGAGTAGTGTTTGCTTTCAGTTGTTTTCTTGCATGCTTGTTTGCTTACATGCCTTATTTGCTTGTTTGTTTGATTGCTCATTTGTTTACTTGCCTCTCTTTTGGTTTTTCTTTTACTTTTTCCTTGCTTTTTTAATTTTTAGTTCGTTTGCTTGTTTCGTTCATAGGTTATTTTTTCATGAAACCATGTATGAGTCTTGAAGTGAGCTAGGTAAATTACAAGAGGGATTGTACAACTATCACTACTTGGTTATCTATCATCTTGCCTCTGAATGATAAGCTTGTTACTTTTAGTCCATTATACGTCGAAGGAAAATACTTACTGTTCGAAGTGAACCTTGGTGTAAAGACAACATTTTCATGCTAACTAGTGTCACCTTCTCTAGCTGATTATTTTTGGGTCAACTCTTGTTAGCTCAGTTAAGTAGAGTAAGGTCAAGTGAAAAACCTTAACATGCATGCCAAAGATATAATAAACTACTTCTCTACTAGAACAAACTCTTCTTCTCTCAATAAGTCACGATCCCTCTTCTGCCTTTGAAATGAATAAGTGTTATGCATCGTGAAAAATGAAAAAATGAAAAGTCAAAAATTCAAAATGAGAAATGAATAAGGTGAAATAAGAGAAATGCTTCTTATGGAGGAAGGTGATGCAAGTAACTCTGTCAGGGCACTGATGAGGCTCACTGGAAGTGGAGCCATCCTTGTGTTCCTATGTGACTCCATGGGGGTACTTTCAAGGCCTACTAGCAGTGGAGAAACACTAGAGATGAAACTAAGACTCTGACAACTATACTACTTGTGAACCTATATACCCATCAACAACAATAGAAACAAATATGTTGGCTTGGCTTGGAATGTGTGTTAATCGACCGAGGTTTTGGTAGATGGTACATGTTACAATCAAGTTAGTGTGAAGCCAAGATGAGTGGAAAACTAAACAATACCTCGAGAGGTGTTAGACTTGGATTTCATGTACAAGGTCGATTTACAGAGCTGGAGTTATACCACTGTGTCATAAAGTGTTGTACTGGCCACAAAAACCCTCCAAAATTTGGCATTAGCCTCATTTTTAGGCCTCCCTTCTAGCCTTCACAGAAGCTCGCCTTGCTTCATCAAGTTCACAAGCTTCAGTGTCTCTCTTGCACAAACACATCCTCTCAATCACAGATTGATCCATTCACCTCATAGGTTGTTCACCCAGACTTGGTCTAGTTATAGACCGAGTAGCTTCCCTTTGAAAATTATTCATTTCTAGAGGGCAAATAGCCTTCCCTCTAGAAATTGTGCAAACCTCTCTGGAAGCCTGTTGGGCTCCAGGATTGTGCAATCCTTCCTGCTAACTCTCCCAACAGTATTTGTACAAATTTCCCCAGCAAGGCTACTTAGCCCAGAATTTGTGCAAATATGGGCAACAGTCAGCTGATCTACCTAGAAATTGCATAAATATCTCGGGTAGTTAGCCTAGCTCCTAGCCATAAATGTGCATTTCTTTGAGACGTTCGAACAAACTCTTGCATGTGTAGCTGAGTTGATCGGTTACCTCTGGGATCGAGAGAAATAGACTTGCATGCATATGATTCTTCTCCCAAGGAATCATGTGAAGGCATCCCTCTTCTTAGGGATCTATGTTTAGCAATTGGAGGTTACATGCAAGGATAAATTCAAAAACCTCCCACCAAGTGTCAATTCCCCTAGATTTATGGCATGCACGTCACAACCTAAACACTATCAAAACTCATCAGCCAGACTCTTGTAGAGCTCATTCCTCACATCAGCCTTGCAGCTCTGACATCCCACATCAAATCTCGGAGTAGTTAGCACATTCAGTTCAACTGTTTTAGGGTAAGCCTGCTTGCCATGCCTTGTGCTACATTTCTGTCACTTTTCGTGTTTTCACTTTTGTGAGTATTGTTTTCTTGATTTCTTTGAATGCTTTCTATCTTTTCCATGTATTCCAGCTTGTCCTATCTCTGTTTCAGTTTTTGTTTCTATCTCATTGCTATTGCATGCATGAAACTATTGCACGGACGTTTGTCCAATGGGTGAACTACCTCACCCACATGCATGTTGATCTATTTTTTGAATCTTTCATTCATGTTTTTCATGCACTATCAATCAGTTCTGCTATCACTTAGTGTCACCATGCATTTACTATCTTAGATGCTTTCAGTTTCCTATCGACAAGTCAGGCCAACCTTAGCCCAGACATTGCCTTCACCAAGGCTGCATTGCACAATATGGGGAAGGAAGGTAGACCTTCCTCTCCAAATTTCCACATTACTACCTAGCGCTGGTCTCCAGGCATGTTTTTTGCATTTCTGGAGGACAGTCGCTGCTTGGCCCAATAAATTGCACAAATTTGTCCCTGGGCGAGAAGTCCTTCCTAGCTAGACTCGTGCATTGTGAAATCTCAACAGTCATCGGCCAGACTAGACTGTTCATTGAACAGTTATAGTAGTCAGTCAGTCTCTTAGCAGCCCAAACTATTCATTATGTACTCTTGGAAGTCAGTCTCCTAACCTCCCTACAAAAGTTGTGCAACCTTCATGATCATTCACAAGTATGTCTTATGTGAGTTCTCATGTTCATTTTGGTTTTCGACTAATAGATTGCTTGCCATGAGTGTTTCCAAGTCTCCAGGTATCGCTGGTGTTCATCTACCTCTCAGCAATACAGGTACAATGGTTTCCAAGAGAGTAGAGATGAAGACACCATTCAAAGCACACTTAGGGATGCAATCGATCAAGTGTCTATGGACTTGCCTACCCCCAAAGACATCAAGTTTTTCATAGACAAGGACATCATGATATGACAACAGGAGCATCACACTAAGCAGCATCATGAACAACAACTGAAGATAGAAAACCAAATGCAGTGAATGCAATAGGAGGGTTGTTGACAACACAAAGATGGAAAAAGTTTGCAAGATCAAGTAGATCCATTGATGATGAAAGCAACTTTCGAGAATCCATCTATGAGGTGAAGGTGCCACATGAATATCGTGCAAAGATAGAGAATGGAACATAGAGGGAGTTGCATGTGCTGAAGAAACAACAAAAGGAAGAACATGAACCTGCATAGATAGAAGAATGAGTTTGTTATGAAACCAGCTCAAGAAAGATATAAAAGATAGATCAACGACTTAGAATTCAGCATCTTTGAGGGGGCAACCTCCTTTACATTACATAAATGAACAATTCTTGGATGATACAAATGAAAAGACCTCCTTTCTATATATAGGAGTCTAAGGGCTCATAACATAATCAGAGCCCACATAACAATAATAATGTAAGGGCACAATAATAACAATAGTGGGCTTCTATGGGGCACAATAGTAACAATATGGGCACTACATGGGTACATCAATATAATAAGGGGGTTG
>APFE031129079.1:24514-49070 GCA_000404065.3 Pinus taeda
ATAATCAGAGCCGACATAACAATAATAATGTAAGGGCACAATAATAACAATAGTGGGCTTTTATGGGGCACAATAGTAACAATATGGGCACTACATGGGTACATAAATATAATAAGTGGTTTTTACTAATAACAATAAGGGGTTACACTAGTAGTATAGGGGTCTAACAATGGTTTCCAAGAGAGTAGAGACGAAGACACCATTCAAAGCACACTTAGGGATGCAATCGATCAAGTGTCTATGGACTTGCCTACCCCCAAAGACATCAAGTTTTTCATAGACAAGGACATCATGATATGACAATAGGAGCATCACACTGAGCAGCATCATGAACAACAACTGAAGATAGAAAACCAAATGCAGTGAATGCAATAGGAGGGTTGTTGACAACACAGAGATGGAAAAAGTTTGCAAGATCAAGTAGATCCATTGATGATGAAAGAAACTTTCGAGAATCCGTCATGAGGTGAAGGTGCGACATGAAGATCGTGCAAAGATAGAGAATGGAACATAGAGGGAGTTGCATGTGCTGAAGCAACAACAAAAGGAAGAACATGAACCTGCATAGATAGAAGAATGAGTTGCAGCAATATCATGAACAATAGTGGGTGCATCATGCACTCACGCATGAAACTATGCCCTTATAAGTTAAAGATCCATCCCAACAGCTAACATGGAGAAGACATGGTTAGCAGTCTTGGTGATCACATGCATGGGATTCAACAACATGAATTTCATTGTGCTCACGCATGCAATCCAACCCATTCAACACACTCACCAAGGTGAAGACAAGAAGGAAGTCCAACTAGATTTGAACATGTACTTCAGGAAGTTGATGCACATGACCACCAACGCACACTTGAAAATTATCACAGAAACTATGCATCAGTGTATTGTCGGCTCAGGTGCACCCAAGAAGACCATGTGCATGTTAGTATACTAGTTGGATGAAGGGGCTGAACCAATCCACTGGTTGTAATGGAGGCAAGAGTTTGCTTTAGCAAGATCTCACCATGAGGTGTATACACACCATCACAGACGACCATTCTAGGCATAATCCTGCCACCTTCACCATCACAAGCATGTCAAATAGTTGGTCTCACCATAGTGGACCGAGTGTCAGTGATGTCTTGTAAGGCTTTCTCAAGCCATGTTGTCTCACATGAGTACATGTGCATTCTAATGTTGAGTCATGTCAAGTGTAGGTCAAGTGTCAACAATTGGATGTAACAGTCAAAGACTAGGTGTCATGAGGGTAATTGAACTGTAATAAAGGGGAATGCCAAGGGTTACCCCACACTTTGCTATAAATAGTCCTTCATAACTCATTGTGTAGGATTTTGGTCAACTCAGCTTCTACTAAGACTATCTTGAAGAAAGCTTGGATAGTATTTTAACACACCTTGGTTTCTCCACTGCACGGATCTAGTACATCTCTTGGGATGAGTAGGTGGATGTGGCTATAACGTTTCACTAATGGGGCTAGCAGGTTCACATGGATGTATTGTATGATTGGGACTTACACTTTTATATAATAAGAGCCATCACATTTTCATGCATATGTTGTTATTGTAGTTGGACTGCTCCGATTGCCTTAATGATATATGTTGTTTAAGTTACGTATTTGTGTATGAACTTATTCGCATGCAATTATATGAATCTTGTTGAAAATATGTTTTATATGTTGTTAATGCTATCACTGTTTGTGTCAATTTCTCTACCGGACACTAGATAGACCTATGAACCTTGTTGTAACAACAATGGCACTCGCTTGGACTGATCTATGAGTGTTATATGTGTTATCTTAACTTGTATGTTGTGACTACCGCATTTGAGTGGACTTCTCCACTAGAAGTTGTGTATGTCCTCTTTTGTTGTGTGTTCCTAGCTGAGTTGGGACTAGTCCCTTTCAACCTAGAGCTCACCGTCACCCTTTTTGCCCCCTTATGTTTTAGAACCTCTCATACAACTTCCTTCACTCAGTACAACAGTCACACCCTTGCTACTGACAGAGTCATCTTACTTGCCGTTGTGCAACATTGTGGTCAAGGCATTACCTTACAACCCACTGTCAGAACTCCTACACCAAATGGTCTTAGGTCTAATTGGCACTTGTTACCGGGGAGATCCACTTGACATGTTGGCAGGCCCAACACTGTTAACAAGTAGGTTGATTTCATTACCATCAAGAAAATTCATCATTAGGTGAGCATGGTAAAAGAACATGTTTCCACACCTACCTTCACAAGTTATGAATTTAGGAATAATCAAGAACAAATTTTTTCATTTATTCTTTAAGACTATGATTGAAATGCCCTTCTTAAAGACAAATATATCCATACCTGGGTTTTTGAGGAAGACTTCCAATTCTTTCCCCTTTATCTTTCTAGCCTTGATCCAACTTTCTCTGATTCTCAGCAATCCAATAGCTTCTGCTACAAATGACTCTATCAAAACCAATATAATGTCTCCAATATCATCATATGCTTGAGAAATTGATTTCATAATATCTTTTCCATGCCCATCAAAATTCAAAGAAAACTCTAACCATTGTGTTTGCTGCAATTGTCGTTTCACCTAGGTATCATTCAAGAAATTTATGCCCATTCGCCTCTTAGTGTACAATGAATTCCATGCTGAAGAAGTCTTAGCACATAATTTCTCTCTTTGATAGGGTTACAGAAGGAATTTGGTTATGGAGGATCAAATTTGGGTAATAGGTGAGATATTTTTAGCAATGGAATAGGGCTGAGTGGAACGGATAGGATGTAAGGAACTGTGACAGTATGCGAAAGAAATGGAATGTTATATAGAAGGAAGGGAGTGAATTTGAATGATAACTAGGTTTGATATTAGAGTTATATCATTTTGACAAGATATTTTCATTAGAACCAAAGTCATGTCGTAATGAAATTAATTGTTTCACAAAATGGCAGTATATATGGTCATACATCTATTTAATTTCATAATTCTCTGTTTTTTCCTTTATTATCTAACTAATATTTACATACATGTTTTTTTCCCTTACGGATTTTAGATTTTTCCTTTTGCAGGTTGTACTCAGGTTTCTTTAGCTATAATATTTATTCAATTTGTTTTTTCCATGACCTTCATGTGCACTAGTTGCAATCTGTCAAGTCAGTTACGAAATTCCATGACAACTACAGATTATTGACAATTTTGTAGCTATATTTTTTTTTCAAAAGGGGAATAAAAAGAAATGAGACAAGAATAGTGAATTAGAAAGAAAATCTATGCTAACAAGGATTCTTTGTTTTCAACTTAGACTTTCTTTATAAACATTCCAACAATGTTTCTCTTCATTTTTATACAATTTTTTTATTTTTATTTTTACTATTATTTTGGAAAATAAAGTAGAAGGGTAAGATGGAGAGGAAGAAGAGTTGTCCTTGACCATCTTCAAATCAATATTATCTTGCAGATTTCTTATGAACTCTTCCTTTGTTAAAGGTTTATTATATATTGGTAGTCTATTACCATCTACAAGGAATGTTACTTTTTCTTCATCAATGGTTTAGATTCTACCCATTCCATTATCAAAGATGGTTTCAATCTCATAAGGACCAATCCAAAATTAAATTCCAAATCACCAGGCTGGAAATTTCTTTCCTTAATATTTTTTTCATGCCACCTTGATCTTTGTTATTGGACTATATTAGTTCTATGAATGGCATCTTGTTGTATCTCATCAAGTTCATTCAATTGCTCCATTCTTTGTCTTTGGGCTTCTGATAGATCAAGAGCCAATTTGTCTACTGGTTTAAAAGTCTTTATCTGGATCTCAATAGGAAATATGACTTTCTTTCCAAAAATAATTTCTCAAGGAGTGTGTAATTTTGTGTTTCTCTATGTGTTACAACATGCCCATAAAGCATCTGGAAGTTTTTCTTCCCAATCCCTTCTATGTAGATACATAGTCTTGGTAATAATTGCTTCAACTAATTTATTGGTAGATTCAACTTGTTCGTTATCTTGCGGATGATATGGAGTAGACTTCCAATGTTTGATTTTGTACTCCTACATTATCTTTTGTACCATCTTGAACATAAATTGAGCACCTTGATTTGTCACAATCTCCCTTGGGACACCAAAACTAGTGAAAATGTTGATAAAAACAAATGAAACTACAATATTTTTAGTAGAAAAATGAAGTTATTTAGCTTCTACCTATTTTGTGATGTAAGTTGTACAAACAATAATGTACATTTCTTGTCTTGACGACGAATTGGTTTTACCAACAAAATCCAAAGCCCATTTCTCAAAAGATTCAATAAGTACCTGGGGTTGTAAAGGCATTTCATCTGAAGGAATAAGCTTCCCCATTAGTTCAACTACCATATCTCTTAGCATATTCTTTCGAATTCTTAAAATTATAAGTCCAATAATATCCTAACAGAAGGACATTATAGGAATTTGTTTTATTAGCAAAATTTCCTCCACATGTTTCATCATGACAAGCTTTTAATATCTTTGGTTCTTCAAACTCTCTAACAAATATTTGAATGATTAAGTCAGGTCTTGTCTTGTATAATTTTTCATTTATACATGAATAAGATGCAGCTATAGACTAAGTAGCTTCCCTTTGAAAATTATGCATTTCAAGAGGGCAACCAACCTTCCATTCAAAAGTTATGCAAACCTCTCTGGCAGTCTGTTGGGCTCTAGGATTGCGCAATCCTTCCTGCCAATTCTTCCAACAGGATTTGTGCAAATTTCCCTAGTAAGGCTACTCAGCCTAGAATTTGTGCAAATATGGGTAACAGTCAGCTGCTCTACCAGAAATTGCGTAAATCTCTTGGTCAGTTAGCCTAGCTCCCAACCATAAATGCACATTTCCTTTAGATAGTCGAACAACCTCTTGCATGTGTATTTGAGTTGATTGGTTTCCTCTGGGACCGAGCAAAATAGACATTCCTGCATAAGATGCTTCTCCCAAGGAATCATGCAAAGGTATCCCTTCTCTCAGGGATCTATGTTAAGCAGTTGGAGGTTACATGCAAGAAGAAATTCAGAAACCTCCCACTAATTGTCATTTCCCCTAGATTTATGGCATGTGCATCACAACCACAATGTTATCAAGACTTGTTAGCTAGACTCTTCTAGAGTGCATTCCTCACATCAGCCTTATAGCTCTGACATCCCACGTCACATCTATGAATAGTCAACACATTCAATTCAACTGTCTTAGGGTAAGCCTACATGCCATGCCTTGTGCTACATTTCTGTCGCTTATTGTGTTTTCTCTTTTGTGAGTATTGTTTTGTTGATTTACTTGAATTATTTCTATCTTTTACATGTATTCTGGCTTGTTGTATCTCCGTTTCAGTTTCCGTTGCTATCTCATTGCTATTGCATGCATGAAACTATTGCATGGACGTTCGCCCAATGGGTGAACTACCTCACCCACATGCTAGTTGATCTATTTGCTGAATATTTCATTCATGTTTTGCATGCACTATCAATCACTTTTGCTATCACTTAGTGTCACCATGCATTTACTATCTTAGATGCTTTCAGTTTCTTGTCGGCAAGTTAGGCCAACCTTAGCCCAAACTTTTCCTTCACCAAGGATGCATTACGCAATATGGGGAAGGAAGGGAAACCTTCCTCTCCAGAATTGCACATTCCTACCTAGCACTAGCCTCCAGGCTTGTTTTGTGCATTTCTGGAGAATAGTGGTTGCTTGGCCCAATAAATTGTGCAAATTTGTCCTTGGGCCAGAAGTCTTTCCTATCTAGAATTGTCCATTGTGAAATCCCAATAGTCATCAGCCACACTAGACTATTCCTTGCATAGTTCTAGTAGTCAGTCAGTCTTCTAGCATCCCAGACTATTCCTTGTGTAGTCTTGGCAGTCGGTCTCCTGACCTCCCGACCAAAATTGTGCAACCTTCATGATCATTCACCCAGGTATGTTGCAAGTTAGTTCTCATGTTCATTTTGGTTTTCGACTGACAGATTAGTTGCCATTAGTGTTTCAGTGTCTCCAAGTATTGCAAGTGTTCATATACCTCTAAAAAATACAGGTATAATGGTTTCCAGGAGAGTAGAGACGAAGACACCATTCAAAGCACACTTAGGGATGTAATAAATCAAGTGCCTATGGACTTGCCTGCCCACAAAGACATCAAGATTTTCATAGACAAGGACATCATGATATGACAATAGGAGCATCACACTGAGCAGCATCATGAACTATAGCTAAAGATATCATACCAAATGCAATGAATGCAAGAGGAGCGTTGTTGACAACACGAAGGCAGTAAAAGGTTGTAAGATCAAGTAGATCCATTGATGATGATATCGAATTTCGAGAATCACGCTATGAGGTGACCGTGTGACATGAATATCATGCAAAGATAGAGAATGGAACGAAGAGGGAGTTGCATGTGCTGAAGCAACAACTCAAGGAAGAACATGAAGCTGCATAGATAGAAGAATGAGTCGCAGCAAGAACAGGAACAATAGTGGGCACATCATGCACTCACGGATGAAATTGTGCCCTTATAAGTTAAAAATCGATCACAACAACTAACATGGAGAAGACATGGTTAGCAGTATAGGTGATCACATGCATGGGATTCAACAGCATGAATGTCATTGTGCTCACGCATGCAATCCAACCCATTCAACACACTCACCGAGGTGAAGACAAGAAGTAAGTGCAACTAGATTTGAACATGTACTTCAGGAAGTTGATGCACATGACCACCAACACACACTTGAAAATTATCACAAAAACTATGCATCATTCTATTTTCGGTTCAGCTGCACCCAAGAAGACCATGTGCATGTTAGTAGACTAGTTGGATGAAGGGGCTGAACCAATGCACTGGTTGCAATGGAGGCAAGAGTTCGCTTCAGTAAGATGTCACCATGAGGTGCATACACACCATCACAGACGACCATGCTGGGCATAAGCTCGCGACCTTTACCATCAAAAGCATGTCAAAGAGTTGGTCTCACCATAGTGGACCAAGTTTCAGTGATGTCTTGCAAGGCTTGCTCAAGCCATGTTGTCTCACATGAGTACATGTGCATTCTAATGTTGAGTCAAGTGTAAGTCAAGTGTCAACAATTGTATGTAATAATCAAAGATTAGGTGTCATGAGGGTAATTTAATTGTTACAAAGGGGAATGTCAAGGGTTACCCCA
Source organism: Pinus taeda (assembly GCA_000404065.3). Classification (NCBI taxonomy): domain Eukaryota; kingdom Viridiplantae; phylum Streptophyta; class Pinopsida; order Pinales; family Pinaceae; genus Pinus; species Pinus taeda. The sequence goes on from APFE031129079.1 coordinate 31,690, forward strand.
CACTTTGCTATAGATAGTCCTTCATAACTCATTGTATAGGATTTTGGTCAGCCAAGATTCTACTAAGACTATCTTGAAGAAAGCTTGTATAGTATTTTAACACACCTTGGTTTCTCCATTGCATGAAGCTATTACATCTCTTTGGACGAGCAGGCGGATATGGCTGTAACATTTCACTGATGGGGCTATCAAGTTTCAATGGATTTATTGTATGATTGGAACTTATTCTTTTCTATAATAAGAGCCAACACATTTTCATGCATATATTTTTATTGTAGTTGGACTGCTCCGATTACCTTAATGATATATGTTGTTTCAGTTACGTATTTGTGTATGAACTGATTCACATGCAATTATATGAATCTTGTTGCAAATATGTTTTAGATGTTGTTAATTCTATGACTATCTGTGTCGACTACTCTACCGGACGCTAGATAGACCTTACACATGAACCTTGTTGTAACAACCATTGCACTCGTTTGGACTGATCTATGAGTGTTTTATGTGTTATCTTAACTTGTATGTTGTGACTAAAGGATTTGAGTGGACTTCTCCACCAGAAGCTATGCATGTCCTCTTGTGTTGAGTGTTCCTAGCTGAGTTGGGATTGATCCCTTTCAACCTAGAACTCACCTTCCCCCTTTTCTCCCCCTTATGTTTTAGAACCTCTCATACAACTTCCTTGACTCACTACGATGGTCACACCCTTGCTACTGACAGAGTCGTCTTACTTGGCATTGTGCAACACCGCGGTCAAGGCATTACCTTACAACCCACTGCCAGAACTCCTACACCAAACGGTCGGAGATCTAATTGGGACTTGTTATCGGGGAGATCCACTTGACATGTTGGTGGGTCCAAAACCATTAACAGATAGGTTGATTTCATTACCATCAAGAAAATTCATCATTAGGTGAGCATGGTAAAAGAACATGTTTCCACACCTACCTTCACAAGCTATCAATTTCTGAATAATCAACAACAACTTTCTCCAATTATCCTTTAATACTATGATTGGAATTCCCTTCTTAAAGACAAATATATCCATACCTGGGTTTTTGAGGAACACTTCCCATACTTTCTCCTTTATCTTTCTATCCTTGATCCAACTTTCCCCGATTCTCAGCAATCCAATAGCTTCTGCTACAAATGACACTGTCAAAACCAATATAATGTCTCTAATACCATCATATGCTTGAGAAAATAATTTCACAATTTCTTTTCCATGCCCATCAAAATTTTAAACAAACTCTAACCATATTGCTTGCTACAATTGTTGTTTCACCTAGGTATCATTGAAGGAATTTATCCCCACTCAGTTCTTAGTGTACAATGAATTCCATGATAAAGAATTCAGCACCTACTTCCTCTCTTTGATAGGGTTATAGAAGGAATTTGGTTGTGGAGGATGAAATTTAGGTAATAGGTGAGGCATTTTTGGCAACGGAATATGGTCGAGTGAAATGGATAGGATGTAAGAAAGTGTGATGGCATGTGAAAGAAGTGGAATGTTATATAGAAGGAAGGGAGTGAATTTGAATGATAACAAGGTTTGATATCAGAGTTATATCGTTTTGAGAAGATATTTTCAATAGAACCAAAGTCATGTCATAATGAAAGTAATTGTTTCACAAAATGGTGGTAGAAATGGTAATACATCTATTTAATTTCATAATTCAATGCTTTTTCCTTTAGTATCTAACTAATATTTACATACATGTTGTTTTTCCTTACTGATTTTATATTTTTCCTTTTGCAGGTTGTACTCAGGTTACTTTAGCTATAATATTTATTCAATTTGTTTTTTCCATGATCTTCATGTGCACTGGTTGCAATTTGTCGAGTCAGCTAAGGAATTCCATGAGAGCTACAGACTATTGACGATTTTGTAGCTATATTTTTTTTTCAAAAGGGGAATAAAAAGAAATTGGACAAGAATAGTGAATTAAAAAGAAAATGTATGCTACCAAGGGTTCTTGGTTTTCAACTTAGATTTTCTTTATAAACATTCCAACAATGTTTCTTTTCATGTTTATACAAATTTTTTTATTTTTATTTATTTTATTTATTATTTTTTTTTATATTATTCTTGAAAAAGAAAGTAGAAGGGTAAGTTGGAGAGGAAGAAGAGTCATCCTTGACCATCTTCAAATCAATATTATCTTGCAGATTTCTTATGAACTCTTCCTTTGTTAAAGGTTTATGATATATTCGTAACCTATGACCATATACAAGGAATGTTACTTTTTCTTCATCAATGGTTTAGATCCTGGCCACTCCATTATCAAACATGATTTCAATCTCATAAGGACCAAGCCAAAAATAAATTCCAAATCACTAGGCAGGAATTTGCTTTCTTCAATAATTTTTTCATGCCACCTTCATCTTTGTTGTTGGACTATATTAGTTCTATGAATGGATTCTTGTTGTATATCATCAAGTTCATTCAGTTGCTCCATTCTTTGTCTTTGGGCTTCTGATAGATCAAGAGCCAATTTGGCTACTAATTTAAAATTATTTTTCTGGATCTCAATAGGAAATAGAACTTGCTTTCCATAAATAATTTCACAAGGAGTGTGTCATTTTTTGTTTCACCATGTTTTACAATATGCATATAAAGCATCTAGAAATTTTTCTTCCCAATCCCTTGGGACACCAAAACGAGTGAAAATATCCTTAAAAAGAAATGAAACTAAAATATTTTTAGTAGAAAAAGGAAGTTATTTAGCTTATACCTATTTTGTGATATAAGTTGTACAAACAACAATGTACATTTCTTGTCTTGACAATGAATCGATTTTACCAACAAAATCCAAAGCCCATTTCTCAAAAGGTTCAATAAGTACATGGGGTTGTAGAGACATTTCATTCGAAGGAATAAGCTTCCCCATTAGTTGACAACTACCACATCTCTTAGCATATTCTTTGGCATTCTTAAAAATATAAGGGCAATAATATCTTATTAGAAGGACTTTATAAGAATTTCTTCTATTAGTGAAATTTCCTCCACATGTTTCATTATGACAAGATTTTAATATCTCTGGTTCTTCATACTCTCTAACAAATATTTGAATGATTAAGTTAGGTCCTGTCTTGTATAATTTTTCATTTATCCATGAATAATATGCACTAGTTTGACAAACCTTCCTTTTCTCTTGAGGAGATAAGTATGATAGTAACTTCCCTTTTTTAGTAATATCTGCAAACCAAGGAGATTGAATAGATAATTCAAAAATATATTCACTAGGAAAATTATCTTCTATAGGAACATCATTATTATCATTTTGGATTCTAGATAGAAAATCAGCAACTGTGTTTTTCTTTCTAGGTCTATCCAAAATAGTAATATTGAATTATTGTAATAACAATAGCCATCTTGTAATTCTACCATTAATAATTGATTTTTTCATTAAATGTATAATTCCAAAATTATTTGTGTGAATGAAGGTTTCATAACCAGTGATATCATACCTGAATTTATTGATGGCATCTGCAACAACTAAAAATCCTTTTCTGTTACTATGTAGTTTAACTCTGTTGAGATCAAATTTTTGCTTGTATAGTAAATGACATAAGAAGTTAAATCTTTCTCACCTAATACAACTCCTAAATGTCTATCCAAGGCAACAATCGAAATGTGAGAAGGTAGTTTCTAGTTTAGTCCTCTTAAAATGGGTGCTCTAAAAATATTTCCTTTTAATGTTTCAATAGCTTTTTGGCAGTCAGAATTCTAGATGAATTGATAATCTTTTGTAATAAATTTGAAAAGTGGAGAGGCTATATTTGTCAATTTTTATATAAATCTTCTATAAGATCCAGTATAACCAAGAAAACTTCTAACATGTCTTTAACAAGTTGGAACTGATAATTTAGGAATGATTTCTACCTTACACGCATCCACTCTGATTCATTTCCTGAAATATGGTGGCCTAAAACAATTCCCTTAGTGAACATCATACAACATTTTTCATGGCTTAATGAGAGATTTTATTCTTTACACCTAATGTGAACTTTTTCCAATTTTTTAAGAGCTTCTTCATAAGATTTTCCGTACACAGTGAAATCATCCATGTAAACTTCCACATAATCATGAATTAGATCAATAAAAAGCCCTAAAACTACCCTTTGGAATGTTGCGTGTGCATTACATAACCCAAAAGGAAGTACATGATAAGCATAACTTCCCCATGGACAAGTAGAAATTGTTTTATCTTGAACTTCTTGAGCTACTTGGTTCCTTGTCAATGTATCCAGGACTTCATCTATAAAAGGAAGTGGAAAATGATCTTTTAAAGTAGTTTTATTCAATTCCCTATAATCAATGAATACTCTCCATTTTTCATTATTTTCACAATAATTACCAATGGTGACACCCACTCATTGTCTGATATTGGATAAATGAAATTCATATTTAACAATTTTTGTAATTCCTCTTTAAGAATTTTGCTTATATTTGGATTCATACTCCTCTAGGGTTGTGTGATTGGTCTAACACTTTTTTCAATATAGATATTATACATACAAGTGTTATGATAAATTCCTTTCATATCATTGTATTCCCATGCATAAGAAGACTAATTTTCTTGTAACATATTCACTAGTTCTTTCTTCTGATATTCTTCCATATTATCATTAATATTTAAAGTTTTACCTCGAAATTTTTCTATTAAAGAATTGTCAAAATTCTTCATAGAATGTAGATCCATTTGATGGGATGATAAATATTCAATATTACATTGTTCTTGAAAGCTTTTATTTTTTTCACAATATGAGGAAGATTCATTATTTTCCATTAAATTCAAAATCTCATCTTCTTCATCTATTTGTGAAGTAGAAAAAATTGGTTGGATATTAAAGTTTTCATTATCGGCATCTATCCATGCTTCACTTTATACTTCTATCATTGTTTTTGCAATAGGATTTAATGTGAATTTATTTGTATAACTTCCATCAAAGCTAAACATATCACAATATCTACAACTTATAAAAGCATTAGTTGTAGCTAACCGTGGCCTACCTAGAATTAATGGGTGTCCTCATAGATTACTCTTGGGTGTTAAGATCATGAAGTCAACATGACATTCCCATGAATTTAAGGATATAAATACATATTCTAACAGACCAGCAGGTTTGATAACAGATCTATCTTCTAATTACAATAGTGTAGGCGTATATTGAATATTAGGAAGTTTTAATTGATTCATATTCTGTTTACTCATGATATTTATGGCTGCTCTTAAATCAATAAATTCATTTGGAATATGAACACCATTAAGGCGTGATTTCACAATGGGAATTCATTGATCTAGATATTCTTTAACTATTGTCTTTCCCATCATGATATCTTCAATTTCCCAACTAATTGGATTCTTTTAACTTCTTTCCTTTTTCTTCTAGGTGTTTTAATACTTAACTGCGTGATTATCTTTTCAAATATTAGTATTTATTTGATAGATTGTAATAAAGGAATTTTTATACAAACATTATTTAGTTAATCCATCATATCGTAATTAGGAAACGCAATCTATTTTCTACCCCATTGTCAATTTTCAATCTTTCAGGAAAGGGTGGATTTTGAACAGAAACTGAAGGTTGTTCTATAATGGGAGTTGAGTTTATTGGAGCATCATCAGAATGTACAGGGGTGGTTTGTTTTTGAGTATTTTCCTCTTGATGAAGAGACGTCTCTTTCTTAGAGAGGTCATCCTTCTCAAACTCCTGGATAACAACATATGGTGACTTATTTTCCAATAATCTACGAGATCTAAGTTGTACATTATTTAGATCTAATGGGGTTATCATGTTATTTTGGAAATTCTACCCTTCAATGTTGTAAACAACTTGTGAGTTTTTATTGTTTGGATTTAGAAGTGGCAGAGTACGAAGTTGATTTTGCTTTTTTGGAAATGGTAGTGAAAGTTGTGGGAATGGATTTTGAGCTTGAGAGGGTTGAACAGGTTGAGGAGAATATTGTGGTGGAAAAGCAAGGTAAGATTGTTGAAATTGAGGATATTTTGAATACTTTCCATAAGGATTTTTCCATCCTTGTGCCCAAGGTTGAGGCGAAGGTTTCCAAGGCATGGTTGTAGTATCGTTACTTGTGGTGATTGTGCACATGTTTGAGTGTTGAAACCTTGAGTCATATTCGATTGTGGATTTCGCCATGGTCACTTGGAAATAAAGAAAAGAGGTTTTACTTGATTTGGCATTACTTCCTCTTGATATACAATTTTAAAACCTGATATTGAAGGATGTTTCTTTATATCATTATTTTCTACACATATAACACAAATTTCTACACTTTTCATGTCAATAGGGCATTCTCTCAAGGCATGATTCTTTCTACTTTTCTGACAAAAGATAGATGATGCCACCTTTTGAAACTTTTTATTGTTTTGTACTTTAAGGGTATCTATTTGTTCACTATGAATCCCCAAAATATTTGTTTTAAAGTTGTCAAGAAAATTTCCTATTCAAGCCCTATTTACTTTCCCAGTTGCATATATCCTATACATAACAAGATCTCTTGGATTTTTCCCAGTTTTTGCTTTTCCTCTAGAAATGTGTATGCATAAATCACAAATATCTCCAAATTATAACTGAGAAATATCTCCTTTACCCATGAAATTTACAATATCTATCCACTCGTCTTTGATAGGTTATAGCAAGAAAGATTTCAAAGTTTTTTCATCTAGATTGCGCATTTTATCCTTTTTTACATTATAAGCAAATATTTCAATGAAATCTTAAATATTTTCATCTTATTTTTACATCACTTTAAATAACTCATCTTAAAGGTTATGGGGTATACAATCAACCTTGTATTTTTCTAAGAATGCATTTTTCGTGTTCCCTTGTTCTTATAGAATGTGCTCCTAAGCACATAAACCATTTTAATGTCACATCCTTAAAAGTGGTTCGAAACAATTTAAACTTTGAGTATCAAGAATGTAGTCATAGGATATACTTAAGACTTGAAAATCAAAGATAAATTTTTCAAGATCCTCATTTCTTAATCCAAGGAAATTAGGGAGGATATAGGGTGAGATATTTTTCATTGTGGTTGTGGTATCTTCATCAATGATGGGAAATACAAAGGGTTTTGGATCTCCTCTACCACCTCCTCTTCCTCTTCCTCCACCTTTTACAACTCCTCTATTTTCTCCTCTTCCACCACGAATACTAGGTTGTTGACCATTCACATTATGTATACTCATTTCCCTTCTCCTGTCATTTTAGATTCCTCATAGGTAATGTAAGGTTCTAAAATTTGGTTTTATAGTTCCTCCTTTGCCTCCTCTGGTTCTTCTATCAATGGAATGTTAAGGTAGGTTTATTCTTCTTCCTCTTCACTAGGGATTTCTAATTCTTATCCTAGAAGTTCTTCTACAATTGAAGATATCAAAATTACTTCTTCTGTTAGGGATGCAGGATATTCTTCTTCTACTACAACTTTAGTATAGGAAGTTGGTGAATATTTACATTGGATTTCAGATCTAAGTACCTCTAGAAGTCTATGTCTACATGCAATTGATGGAATATGAGTTTGCCTGGATGGTGTGGCATTACGAGGTCATGGTGGGGTGACTGATGATGTTGGATTCAAACTCGTACCTCTACTTACAAATATACCTCTAGAATCTCTTTCCCTATGCATATAATTTTTAATATTTTTTAATCAAAAGAAAAAGACTCCTATATACACTTTCCCAAAAATGGCGCCAAGATTTTTGGTGATTTAATTGATGTTAAATTACTACATAAACTATTGACCAAGGCTAGTATATGGATGAAATGTATATGTAGTGTATGTCCTAGAAGTCTATATTATTTAAGAAATTCCTAGATTAAATTGAGATATCGAGATGCACATGTTTTCATCACTCTTACATGAAAGTAAATATGTCACTCTTTAACAAAAATGAAATCAAAATTATTGCTCTTACTTAAAATAAATATCACACTTTACTTGCAAGAATCATCACACTTACTTGAAATACATATGACACTTGCTTGAAAGAAATATCAACTAGAATTATCACACATACTCAAAAGAAAGATCATATTTGTAGAAATAAAATTACTCTGAAATCAAAACCAAATTTCTTCGACATAAAATTAATTTAATAGAAAAGATCGCACTTAATATAAATCAAAATATCCTTTACTTAAATGTAACTTAACTTGAATATAACTTAAACTATACTACAACTATGAGATAAATCCACACTTTGTTATACCTTTTTCATGTGTATAATAGATCACGGCTTCACTCATTCATCCTAAAACAAAATGGCTGACAAAAAATGCTTTGTTATGAACTATGTTATTATTATCAAAATCATTCATTAAAAATAGAAACTAGACAGTGAGATGAACTAATTAAAAATGATATAAAGTGCAGAATTGAAATGTTAATTCAAAATAATAAAACCTTACAACTCTAGGGGAGCCTTCTTCCAGATGTAGGTAACATCACGCCTCCTTTAAATGATTATATACACATTAAGATAATGAGAAACAAGGATATAAAATAAAACATAGTTTTTATAACTATAAAACAAAGTTTTCAAAATAATATTCAATATTGTGTTTGTCATGCCGAGAGGTAGATTAATAACCTCTATCAATAATTTTTTAGAGATTTAGGAGCCTATCCTACTCGAAAGAGACTAAAAATATCTTATAAAGGTAATATCTCATGAGTTAGTCATGATTCTCTATCGAAGAAGCAAATCATGAGGCTAAATATCTACTTACATTAATTTTCTCGCTTAACTATTTTGCTTTCCACTCCTTCTTTGTTGGTTTACTTCCTCATTGACTGGCTCTTTGTAGTGTTTTCACAATCGATCTAGATCATGAAGACAGGAAATATCGTTGTGCCAACTACTAGCCACCTTTCCATATATGTCGTTCCTTAGTTGGAGTTTCAGAACATATCGAACCTTCATCTTTGTTGCAGAAATAGTCATTAGAAGTAGAATTGGTGCAATTAAGTACCTCATGCAAATAATAATTTAAATAATAAAGAAAAATGAAACTTGTGAAATAAAATATTTTTAAGTACCTTCTACTTCTGTGAACCTTGTAAAATGATGCTCAATTATAGTTATTAAAATAAAAAAGGAGGATGGAGTGTAAGAACGTGGTTAGAAAGAGAAACTTTTTGCCTTCTACATTACATCTATATGATATTTTCACTAGATCCCTCACAGTCTTGTAAATTCTTTTCCCCATTTCATTAAGATCCAGCGCCACTCCTCATGAGCTAAGGACCAATTCATCGCCATTTAGAAGTTCTATAATTTTTCCTTTTTAAAAGGACATTGATCTTTTCCTTTGTTGTTTCTCCCTGTAGAACATTTTTTTGGATCAAGTGAGAGTACGACCTTCTATTAAACTCACCCAAATGTACATAATTTACAAGAAGCCGAATTGGCTCTATGAGAGTTCAACAGTCGGTCGGGCAGGCTGAACCAAGCCAATCATCCAAAACCAAGAGAAACCTAAACAAGAAAGCCCAGGAGAATCGCCAAACAATCAAGGCACAAGGTCATCTGGAAGCTTTTTCATGCTTCAAATGAGCCTAGAATTCCTTGGAGGGCTAGTCCATCGAACTGGATGTCACAAAGGGCCAAAAATGACTCCTTGTGGGTCCACTAGAGGTCCCACCGCAAGCCAAGCTTAAAATTGTCAAATGGACTCGACAGAAATTAAAATCATAAACACTCTAATCTTTTTTCGGTTTCGACCAACTAGCACAAACACATCACCACCATTGATCAACTAACTAAGATCCAATGGTCTTCATGAATATCAGAAGGACGAGAAGCACAAGAGATAACAACCTGATGAGGATGGTTTTTTCTCTCCTCTCTCCGTTACGTGTCACTCGAAGAGTGGAATCGGCGCCAAACTTAGAAAAACTAGAAACCATTCGGACTCCGATTGATATACCGCTTGTGGCATTGGAAAGGTTGACTCACAGGAAAATCAAACACATCCTTTCGTCACATGTTGATCCTCAATTTTGTCGAGTGGGAAGTTCTTGAGCCAATCCCATCCACCTAGTTTCTCTGCAATACACCACCTAAGCCATATGAAGAGGGACAACTCATCCTGTGGAGCTATCTTTGTCAAACCTTTCATCACTCAATCAAAACGATTTGAGACTTTGGAAAGTAGGTGAACCAGGGCAGGTTTGACTGTGTGGGGTTCTCCAACATCCCACCAGTCTTCTGGGTCCCTTTGATCCATCCTGTTACTCGATGGTTCCAATCTTGTGTTGCTTGATAAAGACAGTCCTCCCGCAATTTTCCTGGTGGTAGCGAATCCCAAGCATACCTAGAATCCCTATCACTAATTGTGACTCCTTCATTCACTAATCGATCTGCTAACATATTAGTTTTCCTGTTCACATGAGCAAATCTGACAGTTTTAAGGGTTTGCAGGTGAGCATAGATGCGGTAAAAAACCTTTAAAAGCTTCCAGTGCTTTGAAAATCTATCTGGAGAGGTGCCATTGCTAATTTTGTTAGCCGCTCTAATAATTAATTCCAAATCTGCTTCAACTATACCATTGTGTAAACTAGAATTCACCAGGATTTCAAAGCATTGCTCTAATGCCATGAGCTCAGCCATGTTATTACTTGTCTTCCCCAAGTGACCATTGAATATTTCCTATATTTCTCCTTGATCATCTATTATGTCACCCCCAAAGCCCGCTAATCCTGGGTTTCCCTTAGCTTCTCCATCAATATTAACATTTAAGTAATCATATGGAGGGGGCTTCCAAATGTTAACACTCTTGTTTATAAGGATCACTGCCTTTGTTGTTCCCAGAGGAATGATAGACTAGAGACCCAAGTGAAGTATAATTCTCTACTCTTGGGGCAGAGGACGATCTTCAAGAAGGGTCCTCAGCAAGCTTCTTACCGTTTCTTTGAGCTACCTTAGAACTTTCTCAATTATGTGTTATGGCTTGTTTGTTTTAATTTTGAAGATTTGACTGTTGCATTCTTTCCACATATTGTAGATGACAAAACCTAGAATCAAAATCCAGGTTTTACTAACTATCTCATTCCCTAAGAAGTTTTTCCTCCAGTTCTTTAGAGTGTTGGATATGCTGATACTATCCTTATTAGTTTGTCTAAAAATAGAGGCCACCGACTCCCATACCTTTGAATTGAAAGGACAGAGTTTGAGAAGGTGTTCAATCGTCTCATCATGAGCGCCACATAAGTAACACCTTGAAGGACCAATGAAGCCTTTCTTTAGGAGATTATCCTAAGTTAATATCTTCCTTTTATGCAGTAGCTAGATGAATAACTTTATTTTCATCCAATGTGGACTTTGCCAAAGTTTCTTCTAGTCTTGATCAGCATTGACAATGTTAAATCATGTCACTTCTTGTTTAGCCTTTTTGAGGTTAAAGTTACCTTCAATATTCTTTCCCCATCTTAATTGATCTGTTGAGGAAGAAACTAGAATCCTTCTAAGCTGTAGCTCCTAGGTGAGAGCTTCTGCATTGGTCTTCAATGGGTTTCCATCACTGTATCCCAGATCCTCCCACTTTCTCCGTTTTCCATTATTCTTTCCCTGATCCCAGAAGTCTTTTACCAAAATAATACATTTGTTGTTTGTGTCACTTTTGAGAGCTACAAGTTCATCCCTATAAAGGTTGGGTTCCTGTTGCTAGTTATCCTCCTAAAATCGAGCAAGGTTCCCTACTCGAATTTCCGAAAAACAATGTTGCTAAACAATATTTTTATTATCTTGGGTAAAGTTCCAAATATGGGAGCCCCTTAGATGCCTTGAAATTCTAATATGATCCTTCTCCTACTAGTACTTTGCATACTTTTGATTCCAAAGCTTAGCCCAGGGGGCATTTGGTTCCTTAATCCATCTCCACCAAAGCTTGGCTCCGGAAACTCTACTGAGGGTTTCAGGATCGTGAAGCCCCAATCCACCATGGCACTTGGGTTTGAAAAGCTTGTTCCAAGCTACTAAAGCCCACTTCTTTTTCTCTTCCCGTTTGTCCCACGAAAAGTCCCTTTTATGCTTCTTATCTACTGCCTAATACCTTGAGGAGCAGGAAGAGTTGAAAACATAAAAATGGGAATGTCATGCAATACCACCTGTGTGAGTACAAGGCGTCCTGCCAAATTTAATGACCTGCATGTCCATTTTTTGATCTTGTCTTGAATTTTATTTAATATTGGCTCCCACACATTCTTGCATAGAGGTTTGTCATTAAGAGGAATGCCAAGATATTTGGAAGGTAGTTGTTCCCCTTAAAATCCAATAATTCTGGTAATATTTCCCTAAATAGCAATATTAATGTTAAAGAAAAAATATCTGGATTTGTTAAGGCTTACCTCTGTGCCTGTTGCCATAGAAAAGTCATTTAAGATGATTTTGATTGCTTTGGCTTCCCTGACTGTGGGTATGCCCTGCAACATTGTATCATCCACAAATTGTTGATGAGTGTTTGCCTCTCCATCCGTGGTAAATTTCATACCCTCAATTCATCCTTCAACATTTTCCCTTTTAATCATTCTGCCTAGCCCTTCCATCACGAGGACGAAGAGGAATGGTAAGAAGAGATCTCCTTGTCTAAGCCCTCTGGAGGGTGTGAAGGTCCTTGATGGAGCTCCATTAAGTAGTATGGAAAACATGGTTGAGGTAACTAATGTCATGACCCACCTTATCCAATTCTGGTCAAAACCATAGGCTTTTAGAATTTCTCTTATGTAAGACTAGCTCAATTTTTCATAGGCTTTCGCTAGGTCCAACTGAATGATCATACCAGCTTGTTTGTTTCTTTTGAGAGAGTGTACCACCTCATCAGCTTGGATGATATTGTTGTGGATTTGTCTTCCCTCCACATAGCTTGTTTGCTCCTTGGAGATGAGAGTGGGTGGAAGTGGTTTGAGTCGATTGGCTATTACTTTGGAGATAATTTTATACACCACATTACATAAGGCTATGGGCCAAAAGCCATCCAAAGTCATGACATTCTCCTACTTTGGAATCAGAGCTATGAAGGATGCATTTAGAGCCTTCAGTATCTTTTTGGATCTTCTTGAATGCTCCACAACCTCAAGGATATCACGTTTGACCGTTTCCTAGTAGGCTTTGACGAAGTCTACATTGAATCCATCAGTGCCTCATGCTTTACCATTCTGCATTTCATTAATCACTTCACTGGCCTCCTCTTCTGAAACTAGCCTCTTGAGATTGTGGTTGTCCTCTCTGGTAACCAGCTGAGGGATATACTAAGTGGAATGGTCAATGAACCTAGATTTATCCTCCAGTGGTTGCTTTGCAATATTATAGAAGTGTTGTACAAGGTCTGATTCCATATCATTGTGAGAAACAAGTTCAATACCTTGAGAATCATTAATCTTTGTGATTTTGTTATGTGCCCTGTGAGCGATAGTGGATTTATGGAAGAAGTTTGTGTTTCTTTCTCCCTCTCTAATCCATTGTATTCTTGATTTATGCCTCCAGAAAATTTCTTCTTGTGAGCATCGATCCTCCCATTATTCCTACAAAGAGTCAGTTAGTTTTTGTTATTCTTCGGTGAAGCCCTCTGTGATGTTGATCTGATTGATCTCCTGGAGCTTCCAGTCAGGTTCTCTTTTGGCTCTGAAGATATTTCCAAATTCCTTTTTGTTCCGAGCTTCAAGATGAGATTTGATATGTTCAAGTTTCTGCTGGAGCATGTACATTTTTGTCCCTTGAATATTCAAATCCTCTCCCCACCATTTATCAATGTTGTTAGTGAAATTAGGGTCTAAGAGCCAGACATTTTCAAACTTGAAAGGTCTATTTCTTTGTATGCCCATAAAGGTGGCTTCCAGTTGTATAGGCCAGTGATCTGATCCTCAAAAGGGCAGAATTGAGGCTATCATGGCGGGTCCTTTGAGAATGAGGTCCTCTGAAATAACGAATCTAGCAAGTTTGGAGGCAACTTGATTAGTCCCTCCCCTTTTGTTGTTCCAAGTGAAGGTTCCATTAATTGTTTCAGTATCCACTAGACCCATGTTCATAATGAAGTTCTGGAAGGCCATGGAGTCTCTGCCTAGCTATCTAGTGCCTCCCTTTTTTCTGAAAGAGATCTTATCATATTGAAATCTCCTACAATGGTCCAGGGCAAAATGGGATGTCTTGCTCTTAGATCCTCCAAGGAGGTGAGCAACTTGAGTTTGTCTGCTTTCTTTTGAGGTCCATAAACATTTGTAATCATGTATATCTCCTTGTCCCCTATAGGGTGATATATCAAGGAGAGATAGTTCTTGGATGCTTCAGCATCCAGAATTCCAAATTTCTATGGGTCCCACAAGCTGAGAATCCCCCCCGTCGAGTTGTTTTCCTTAACCTATAAATACTCATATTTGCATAACAACTTATTATGAATATCTCTTATCTTTTCCATCCAACATTTGGTCTCCTAAAAGAAAACCATGTCTGGTTTTTCTTCTTTCATTCTGTTACTAAGATTTCTTTGTTTCCTCCTATTCCCTATGCCTCTAATGTTCCAGGTTGTGAGCTTCATTAAGAAAGGTTAGCAAAGGAATAGCTGGAGAGGTCCTTCATTTTACCTGAGTTTATCAACAATTTTCCACATTTTTTCAGTAGTTCATTCTGTCTCTTTCTTCCTCTTTTCCTACCTGAGTTGTTTGGAGAGTGTGCCTATGAATTCTCCATCATCTTGACCCCACTTGACTCCTGGCTTTCATGATTTCTTTTTACTCCAGCTCCCTTCATTTGTGAGCTCCAAAGAAAGAGTTTTTGTATTCTGTCATAGTCCTCTTTTGGCAAGGAGTACACTCCTATGTTTTTTCCTTGTTCCAGAAATTTCTCTAGATCTAGATTCTCCCTATCCAAAATATCTTGTAGCTCATGGTCCTTTGTTCCCACTTCGCTCGGAGTCATCTCTTCGTCCCTGTTGATATCCATCAAGTTTGGTAGATCATCCTTTTGCTAGTTGTTTACTGTGATATCCTCCATGTCAGCTACCTTATCCTGCTCCTTTATTACATTCTTGATGCCCTGAACTGTCTCTTGGTTCCCCTCTTCTTCCTCCAGGATCTTGAAGCTATTGTGTCTTGTACGTATGTCCTCATTTTCCTTCTTGTGTGGATGCCTTCCCCCTTTCCCTTTGCTCCTGACCTTGGTGAAGCCCTCGTGATCTCTCTCCACAGTTGTTTTCTGGTTGCCTTCCCTATTTATTGTGGGGCAACCTCTATATAGATGCCCATATTCATTGCATTTGTGGCATCTAAATTGTATGTTCTCATAGTCCATAGTCTGCACCCATTCTTCATTGTATACTTCTAAAATTATCACTTCCGAATGGCTCTAGATAGATCCATTTCCACACATATTCGGGAAAAGGAGGTATACCTTCCTTTAAGAGTTTCCTTTGAGATCTTTAGAAAATGCCCCAGCTTGTTGCCTATGGCTTTCAAAAATTATGGTAGCCAATAATCTAGAGGAAGGGAATATAGTCTAATCAAAACCAATATTGATGTGAATGTTTCACGTTCCGAGAGAAAGTTTATCATCCATGGCCGCATGTAGAGTCCTATCGTAGCATAGAAATAGGCCCCCCTTCAAACACTCTATCTTTGTCCTCTAGGCTTTTGAACACAACTGTCAAAAAGCCCTTAGAACCTAGATATAAATGTATTTCTGCCTCTAGCTTCCAATGGCTCCTTATCTAGACATGTAACGCCCTCTTCGTCGGCCATAGCCCATTGAAATTGCATATGATTGCATGCTCCATCATATGATCCCTATGTGCCTATATCATTGGGTCGCTCAATACAACCCAGGGAATAATTCTTGAATTGGGCTTG
This sequence comes from Pinus taeda, assembly GCA_000404065.3. Lineage (NCBI taxonomy): Eukaryota > Viridiplantae > Streptophyta > Pinopsida > Pinales > Pinaceae > Pinus > Pinus taeda. The sequence continues at coordinate 47,558 of APFE031129079.1, forward strand.
CAGACCCCAGTTGTCCTTATGGAAGCCAGTATTTCACTGTTGCCTCCATTCTCCTTTCCTTTGCTAGTTTCCTATTGCTTCCCTTCCTAATCCTAATCTCCACTTCTTCGAGATGTACCATGATATCGTGCTTCTGAAATATTATCTAGAGGTTTTTTGAAATGCTTCTTGCCCACGTCCTTACTTTCTTCTATGACTACTTGACTGTAGGAGGGAGCAGCACTCCCCGTGTGCTCCTTGGCATAGTACCCTGAATTCAAAACCCTATCTTCAAGACCAACCCTAGCTCAGCTCCCAAACCCCGAGAACGATCTCTCCCTGTAGACCATTAAAATATATGAGTTAATAGATTATTTAAAACATGTTATTTAATATTATTAAGCATGTTATTAATGCAAAAAAAAAATCATATTGAATAGTATTTTTTCATTCACTTGATTCACCATTCTGTAATTTTTCTATGTGGGTTTTATGCTCTTTTGCAGTTATATTAGAAATACTTTTATCGACCTTATTCCATTTTGTGGATCGGCATGACACTCACCAATCAATACGTATTACTTAAACTTACATATAGCTCAAACATATTAATTTCCTAAAAAATTAATCAAGAACTTACCTTATTTGTTTTTTATGTACTATCATGATCCTAACCAATAGTTTTGTTAATTGAGACCTTCTCAAACATTTTTGTATGAATATATAGCTTGTAGCATTCAACCTAAAAGTCATTAAATATATTTTACAAATAAACCAAATAATATTTTCAACCCAAAAAAAACTTGGTAACCGATGCGTTTATTTAGCAGTGCATCTAGAACATTAAATGAACCAGACATTTAATTGTTCAAGTGCACCATCATGGAAAATTAAATTATAAAGATAGTTTTACACTATTACAGTGTGATTTGTGATAGTAAACACACCGTAATGATTTAATGGTTTTATTCGGAGGAGGCCCATTTTTGCATTATATTACACCAGGAGAAATGATTAATAGACTAGATAGAATTGAGAGTGTTCTAATATCTCGGTGCATTATATTATGAAGGAAGAACCAATGCACATATTACAGAGGGAACAACTCAGAACATATAGGTGTTTTTAAAAAAAATGGAGGTGACTGATAGGTTTTATATCTAATTTCATAATTGGTTTCATTACTTCACATGTCAAACACCCTATATGTAGTAAGTACAAAAATCTATTAAATATGAAATTCCTAAATTGAAAAACCCTCATTGTAAAATGGTAGAGGAAGTTAAACCCTAAGGTGAAATTTTGAACGAAGAAGCAATGGTTTAAGGTAAATATTAAATCTTTTTGTTTTTAACATGAATTTTAATTAAATTTAAATAAGAAATCATATAGTAAAGACTTTGACTAGTAAAATATATAGTAATTTTTTTATTATACATGGTTGCTATTTTTTTTGTAAATAAATCTATCATAAATTGTAAAATATTTTAACAATAAAATTTAAGATTTTTTCTATCTAGGGTTTTGAGTGAAT